>JAPDSC010023927.1:0-83081 GCA_026290005.1 Latrodectus geometricus
CTGTAATCATGTAACTCTATTGTTATGTAGCCACATAAAAAATTGAAAAAATTACATTAAAATAATATTATTAATATATTATTATTAAATATATTTATTTGAAAGTGAATGGACTTTAATACACCAACTTATCCATCCCATATTATTTTGATTAATATTAAAGTTGAAAAATACTTATAAATGTCTTAATTTGAGTTGGGTTAATTTAGATTTCTTAAAATATACGTTTTTATGAACCGTGGACCATAGTACTCAATTTCTCTGACATGCTTAGATGAAATCAAGCTTCACATTTTATGTATGTGTCGCATCTGTCAGCCGAGTGACCTAAAAGATGACATGTGATGAGCCAAAATCAATAAAATGATGATATTTCTGGCTGTCCGGTTTTTGATTTCCTGTTTCATCATCCCTTCAAATATCTTGGAAGTATCTTTAGTGTCTTTATAATTTAAAGGCAAATAATAGACAAAAATAAAATAAATAATCATAGTAAAAATTTATGTGCTTATTTTTAGATCTTGATTCTCAGAATTCTTTTGAAAAATTTATTCTGATCACTAATTTTTTGGATTTTTGCTAATAATGAATCAATTGATTATTCTTAATTTTGATTATGTTCTCAAAAACACTCAAGTCTGTCTTAGGCTCTTTTATATAACATGTTGGGTTCTTGAAATACTTTAGTGTAGGGATAGGCAAACTACGGCCCGCGGGCCAACTCCGGCCCGCGGATAGAATTTTAATTTGCCGGTCAGAGGCAAATTAAAAGAAATGTTCATATATTATATATCCATCTCCTTTTCTAATTTTTTTAAATGTTATATTTTTTCTTCTTTTTTTTCAAAGAGCTGGTAATCTGCTTACATTTTCTATTTTTGTTCTACAAAACATAAATCGAAGGAAATAGCTAACACAGGCAGTTTTCAATCGGTAAAGTGTTAAAAGCGGAAGTTATTTGTTAGTTATAGCTGTAGATTGGCGCCAACAAGCGTTATCTTTTTCTTGTGTAGCAGATATGGGAATTAAATATAGGTGAATTAGACCTCACATGTGGCAGACTGCGCATTTTAAGCTCCATCTAGCGGCTTTTTTTTTGACGCGAGTTCTAATATTGTTGATTGCGTGTTGAAAGATTGTGGACATATAGCGTCATTATGAATATATAGTGGTGAAATTATTAAAAGTATAGCGTAGTATGCTTGTTTTGGTTATTCGTAAAATATTTCAACCCCAAAATGACTACTAAAAAACGTAAAGTTGATTCAGAGTGTCGCGCTTTTAATGATGAATGGACATGGAAATATTTTTTTTCAGTTGTAAAAGATAAACCAGTGTGTCTTATCTGCAATGAAGCTGTAGTAGTCTTCGAAGAATATAACATTTTCCCGTCATTTCCCATCCAAGCATAAGAATTCCAATTACAAAGCAATGTTCGAATATGGGAAAAAAATTGCAGGAAGTTTTAGTAACAAATTATCAGGCCGGCAAAATTTTTTCAAGAAGGTAAACAGTATTCAAGAAGCAGATACACATGCAAGTTACATTGTAGCATACAATATTGCTAAAAATAATGAAGCTCTCAGTGATGACAAAATATAAATTTCTACATAATTCTTATTATTCTCTATCTCTGTGACGTCATAAGAGTTGCTAGATAAACAAGAACAAGGTTCGTTAAACAATGCATGCTCCAAGTTTGTGATGTTTTATGTCCCGACAAGAGAAATAATTTTGAGACTGTAAGCTTATCTCGAAAAACGGTGACTTCTAGAATGGTAGCCATCGATAAAAATTTGGCATCACAATTAGAGTCAAAGATTGGCCAGTTTAAATTTTGTTTCATCGCTATGGATGACAGCACTGATATAAATGATACCGCTCAATTAGTATTATTTATAAGAGGTGTTGATGAGAACTTTGAAATTATTGAGGAACTGGCGTGCATGCGTTCTTTAAAGGGAACTACAACGAAATATGATATTTTTCGTGAATTTCAGGAAGGGCTTTTAACTTTGAAAGTGCCTATAACAAATATATGTAATATTAAGACCGATGGAGCACCAAATATGACAGGAAAAAATCTGGATTTCTTGGACTCTTTAATCAAAACTATCCCGGGAACAATGTTGTTTTTCTACATTGTGTTATACATCAAGATGCTCTGTGTAAATCTGCATTGAATATGAAACCCGTGCTTGATACAGTCGTGAAGCTTGTAAATACTATTCGATCTCGTGGGCTTACTCACAGGCAATTTCGAGATTTTCTTCAGTCAGTGTAATCTGAATACTCTGATGTACTGTATTACACGAAAGTAAGGTGGCTTAGTGCTGGATGTGTTTTCGAGCGAGTTTGGCAGCTAAAAGACGACATTGTGTCGTTCTTCTATGAGAAACAGTGTTCTGCGGAGTGAGAAATGTTAGAAGATACAAAATGGCTTTCAGACTTTGCATTTTTTACAGATCTTCTTTGTCATATGGACAACTTGAATGTCAAGATGCAAGGGAAAAATCAATTTATCGACGATATTTGGTCACATCTCAAAGCTTTTAAACTAAAACTTAATATGTTTGCTGGGCAGCTAGGTAAGAACGACTTATCTTATTTCCCGAGGTTAAATTTAATACCCTCAGTAAATGAAGAGAACCTTAAGAATTATGAAGATAGCTTGAAAAAACTGCATTTTGAGTTCGAACGCAGATTTAAAGATTTCAGTGCCATTCAAGAAGAATTGGATATTTTTACCATGCCATTCAACATAAATTGTGAAGCAGTAAGGTCAGATTTGCAGCTTGAATTAATTGAGTTGCAATCTAGCAATCATCTCAAGCAATTGTTTCTAAATATGCCAAAGTTAGAGTTTTACAAATCATTATCGAAAGTAAGTTTCCCAAATTTAATATCTCATACCCAGAAAATCAGTGCTATGTTTGCTTCATCTTATGTATGTTAACAAGTGTTTTCAACTATGAACCTTAGAAAGAATTATTTCAGAAATAGACTGACAGATGAGCATTTAGCCTCGTTCTTTAGAATCAGTACATCTCACTTCGAACCTCAATGTAAGGAATTTTTAAAAATGAAATCGCAATTTCATTCATCTCATTAATATATTAAATTGTAATACTTGCATATTGTTTTTAAAATTTTAGAAAAATTCATCTTGGCCTGCCAAACTTTATTTTTTCGATTTTTGGCCCGCGATCGAAAAAGTTTGTCCATCCCTGCTTTAGTGGATATCATTTATGAACTACAAATAATAATAAAGTTCAAACAATCCTGAGGTCAACTTTGACAGAGATACTAGAAAAGAGAATAGAACTGAACAGTCAAAATTTCATTATTCTATAGATAATACTGCATTACATCGCGCGCTGTAAAAATATTGAATTGAATTTTACATTTTTACTGTCACCTGTTTAATCTTTTAATGTTATTTTCACTGACCCGTCAAAAATGAAATCAGGTTGATCGAGAAATCGCTTCCTACATAAAAAATGAATGATTCGTTAAGGAAATTCTCTTTTTTAAAGAAGTAGATTGACGGGAATGATGTTAGCACGGTGAAGTTGTGGTTAAATATTTATCCACTCGAAAAAAAAAAAAATCAAAAGCAGCAAACTCTTGGGTTCTTGGGGTTTCGGAAGCAATGCATTTTGCAGGAAGTGCAATTTGGTCGGCCAAAGCAGTTACATATATTTGAGCATCGAAAGAAAGAGGAAGAAAAATATTTGCAATCAAGTAGCAAATTTATTTTTCTTTCTTTCATTTTTTTGTTAAATTACCCGTTTTAAAAATTGAATAAAATAGGGGATCTTTAAAATTATTATTCTAAGATATTCAAAGTAACATTCTTAATTTCTATTAGAACTTATACTAATAAAATTGTTTTTCATCTAAAAACACCTTTTTTTCTTAAAAAAAAAAAAAGAAAAGAAAACCTCTTTAAATTTAAAATGATGTTGATATACAAATAAGTTAAGCAAATTTAAATTTGTACTGAAGAACACACATTTATTCGATTTGCATTGGATCTTTATTTTTCGATTGCTCCTAAAATTATATCGTCACCTATCATAAATTATTGTGAAACTTCCGCTTTCTCGATGGAAAACTTACTAGAAATATTCGAAAATTAATTATCCATCGCAATGATTGCGTTTATCACTATGTAATCATATTCCTCACAAGTAAGCATAGGTTACGCTAGAGATTGGTGGGCATGCTCTTGAAAAAAATGCACCTGTTTTATTCTGAGCGAACATATTTCACACATATTTCTTAAAGTTATCGCATGTGTTTCTTGAGAAAATTTTCCTAATAAATGTTGGGGAGTATGTTTCACTAAGCAGATTTACTTATTGCAAAAGCTGTCTATTAAGATTTTCCAATGCCTTTTATCATTGAACTATCATTTGATAAAATATAGATTTTTTGTGCTGAGAATATAATTGGTTACAAAAGACTTCTTTTCATGAGGCTAAGAGTTGCTGACGTTAGCAAACTCTCTTTGCTTTATTCTGTATCATTCTCAAATTGCATTGCCAAGATTACGGGTCAGTAAGCGCATAAAATGATTCAAAAATTTCATATAATGGAGTAATATTATTATTTGAACTATAGAAAATTACAAAAAAAATTATTATATGATGTATTGATGTAAGAGCTCGGTTTTACAAATTTAAAAATACAATTCTTAAAATTCTTTATTAAATATGTATTCCAAAGAGTTTTTCTTTCTATATCTTTTCAGTAATCAGTTTCTTGTTCATTAAATTAGTATCTGCGAGAATTAACAGATGTGTCTGTCTTGGTTTATTTCTTGTTCTCCATTAGCTAGTTTTTTAAATGTATATTTAAACTTCTTATGATATTATGTTTTATTATCGTAAAACTTAAGATTTATTTTCCAAGTTTTTTTGAGTTCATAAACAGTTGTCTTTCAAAGGTACTAATTGTTCATCCGAATTCTTTTCGCATGAAGAATATTTCTGGAATTTGAAGATTTTATTGATATTTGAAGTAATAGAATAGGCTTTTTTTTATCATGTTCTAGTATGATCTGAATACATATATCACAATATTTAATAAAACGATTCATTATTTGTACCCACTGAAAAATTATTGTTATTTGAAATAATTTAATGATGAATACTTTCTTTCAAAATTCATCCAGAAATTTTTCTAACGATTCATACACGCCAGTAAAAAAATAACAGATGTTTGAAACTTCGTCTTATCACTTTTTTTTGTCTTTTGATGTATTGAAGGTTGAATATGAAGACATGTGAAGAGATGGAACACTGTCTCTTCTTGGCTACTCAACCGATAAAACGTTGGAATCATTGTTCGATAATTCGATATTGAGTTAAAGGTTCAAAACAAAAACATTCACTTGATTCGCATTCAGTATGCAAGGTCTGAATCATCCACAAACATTTCTCCTTTGCTTTTATGTATTTTCGCTTAATTACTGCAATCACAAACTTAAAGCTTTTCTTCAAAAATATTTTTTTTCAATTTTCAAACCTTATCTATTCAAAGTATGCAGTTATCCGAGAAGGGGATGATATTTTATACAAAATAGCTCATATTATATTAGAAAGAATGCTTTAGTGATTGCAATGCTAGTACATAGTGGCCATTCCCCAAAATACTATTCTGAGACGTAAACATGGAGGGGTTAAAATTTAAATTAGTTATTAAGAGTAATTATTCTTGTACAGTGAAAGACGTCTGCTTAAAAATTAGTTTTCTTTCACAATAGTATCGAAGAAAATAACAAAATGAAGCTGGGTCTATTATAACTATGATTTATAAATCTTTTCTTTTAATTCTGTCAGAGAGTTGTATTTCACCGCATTTGTTTATATATCACACGATTGTCCTATATAAGTAAATTGGAGCTACCATTCTTGATTTTTATTCTTTTTAATACCATTTTTAATGAAACATTAATATTTATTTAATGCTAATTTTTTAAATATTTTTCACTTTCTCAAATTATTAAAGTAATTCATCGTCACATTATTTGGTATTACAATTTTCTCTTATATTTTCCTTAAGAATATTTTGTTCTAAGGGAAATGTGTAATATTTTATTATAAGAAACCTTTATAAAATCCTTGTTTACTTTTTCTTCAATTTCTCCTATTAGCACAGCCCTGTCTAAATGCTTTATAATGAACATGGGACTTAAATTAATTAATTATAGAAATTATATAAATAAATCTGTTTTTAAAACTTTTTAAATATTTAGAATCAGGACAATTTTTTTCCAATTTTTTTTATCAAATTTATTTTAATTAATGCTTAGCATGTATTTTAATTTCTTTTACTATATATATATATTTATATCCCCTTAATTTGCTTGTTACGCAATGCTAAAGGGATAAACCCAGAATCAATGATATGAATTTGTAATTACTTTTCCTTTTTCCTCAATATAAGCTTTTATCAAGTTTTTACTGACTTAAAGTTTGTTTTAAAATTGCCTAAAAGCATTTGACTTCGCCAATATAAGGCATAATCTGCTTCAAAGGAAAAAAATCAATAAATAGATAGAAACCTAACGAATGAAATAATGAATATTTATTCTGAATGGAATGTCGATAGCTAAAATGAGCCTTGTAAATTATTAATGAATCAAAATGTTTTGGTAAATATTGATTTATATCGAAATTTTTTTTATGTTATAGAGCTTATAGTTTTAAATGCAATTAAGAGAGAGTTTTGAGTCTTTAAGTATTATTCCTTATCTTTTACCTTACGTTTCTTTATGTATTGAATTTGTATACTATTTTTCCTAAAATAACAAAAAATTGCTAATTTGTTATAGAAATGTGGAACAGCAAAAGATTATTGTTACATATTCTCTCTATTATTTAAACTGATCAACTTTTACTCTCTCATAATTTAAAATATTAATTTTTTTTACATGAATTTAGAAAAAAGTTTAAGGGAATTTTAAACTTTTTCATAGTATTTATTAAAATTGTAGAAAACTATAAAGAATATTTATGAGTGAAATAAAAAGTTGTGAATAAAAAATATTTTGTTAAAGCAAGGAAGTGCATAAACCAAACATATAGGTTAAAATAGGAGACCCCTAATATATTTTAATTACTTAGAATACATGTGGTATGGTTTCTTAATTTAATAAAATTGTAATCTTTAATCTTTTTTAGCTAACAACAATAATTTAAGGACCAGTAATCCGGGCCTAATTTTATTATTTGAAGTATATAGCCAATTTTTTTATTGATATTTTTCAATAAAAAAAATTGGCTGAATATTTGTAGCAATGTTGTTTGAGCAGCAAAAGTATATATTATCCAATATAATTCTTTTATTTAAAAATGTTACTTTTATAAACATTCTGCATGAGGTATTTTTCAGATACGATAGCATAAATTTTAAAATCACGTGAACTCCATAAATTACTTAGAAAAATAATATAAGACATTTTTTGATACTTTGGACTGATGAAAGATAATTTACAAAAAGAAAGCCAATGTTTTGATATAAATCATAATGAATATGACGTTTTCTAATATAATTTACAAAGCTATTACTTAAGAGCTCTCCTAATCATGTTTAGAGAGTTATTATGAAATTGATTATAATGAACTTCTGGTTTGTGGAAGACATGAAATTATCAGGTTCTAAGTTAAGTTGAACTAAAGTGTTCTTCGTGATATCATAAACTTTTCATAATACTGCGAGAATCAGATACTGAAATAATATTTTTTGCAAACATTCAACACTAAAAATTTCTAAAGAAAAAAAAAAATGAATTTAATTTCTATTACAATCTACCATTTGTATGAAGCTTTATGTATGTCTTCTTATAAAAGCAATTTTATTCTGTTTTTGAATATCATCAGTTTTGAGAAACATTTTTTTTTTGCTTCACTACCTAAAAGGTTTCTAAAAGTTTAAGTTAAGCTAAACTGGTAAACCAAATTTATCGTAAATTGCTCTTAACAAACTTTTCTCATTATATTAAGAATCAAATGATGAAATAATGTATTTGTATGCATGTACCACTAAAAATTCTTAAGAACAAAAGTATCCTAAACTACAATCAACCGTTTGTATAAATATCACCTTTAAAAGCAACTGCATACTGTTCTTTCACATCATCAGCTCTAAGAAACTTCGCTCAGCTTCCTAAAAGAAGCGTTTATTTAATTAGAGATGCGCTCCAACTTGCTCGGATGTGAAAAATGAGTCAATTGTGAAATCTTTGGGACTGAATGAAGAGTGGCGCAGTCATGGTTCGCTGCTTCGCGATCCCTTGAACCGGGCGAAGAATGTGTATTGAAAATTGACCTTTCCTGCGGCGTTCCACTTCACTTGCAGCAGATGCATATCTAATCGAATCATTGTCTTCTTTTATGTGGAAGCGCTGTCTTTACCGCAAGGTTGTCCTGTATCCACTCCAAACATTGCTTGGCTATGTTACTGATCGCAATGGACCGGATAAAAGGGCTACTTATAAAATTCATTCCAAATGGGAGTGTCTGGAAAGTTTTGAAATAATTCTTTTTCTGTCATTTGAGAGAAATTATTAAAAATTTCATTACGAAAGGACGATAGATTTTTTACATTATTATTATATTTCTTTGTCAAAGATTATCTTGGATTTTCTCATGAAAATAAGTATTCTTTATTGACGAGTATTCCAACACCAATTTAATAGTTAATAAAGGAGGAAAAACTGACCGTACTTTGGATTTGGTAAACCCTGAATTCAATTGACTGAATGATTCATTTTTTGGTAGTTAAAACTACCAAAATATGAATTATTCAGTTAAATTTTTCAAATTTTTAGAGCCAACTTAACTTTTTGGTACTTTGATCGATAGGACATTTTAGTTTCGAGAAATAGGAAGCAAAATGACAATCAAAGCATGGAAGAAAAGTATCTGCTTCGAAAATGCGCATTAACTGCTCTTGAAAGAAAATGAGAATTTCTTTAATTCTCTACGATAATATTTTGTTCATAAAGATTAATGCAGTCGGAATCTACGATTTAAAGTCCAAGCTACTACGAACATCGAAATCCGAAGTAGTCTTTGAACTTTCGAAAGCCAGAATCGCTAAACATTCAGCTGTCTCATGGCTTGAGATAATTGAAAGAAATGATAAGTTTGCAGAGAACTTTTTTGAGTCATTTAAATTTTCCCCGAAATAAGGTTTAAATTGTTTTAAAGTCCCTAGCAATACTACCCCAGCAATTTTCTAAATCGAAAAGCAACGATAAAAATAAGTTAACTGACTTTACTGTAAAGAATAAAATTAAAAAATAAGGAATTACAAACACAATATTTGGAAAAACAAAAAATAATATTGATTTTCAGAAATACATTTATTTTCGTGTCAAGTATTTCTCAATCAAAACTCAGTTTTGTGTTCAGGTTCAAAAAAGAATATTATTTCAACTTAATAAACTGTGAAGAATAGGTGTTTGACCGGGAAATAATTTAAAGATTTCATAAACCATTTTCCATAATGATTTTTTGAGGTTCAGATTAGATTGCTTTATAGATCGAAATAAGTAAAGAAAACCAACCACTTGTAAATATTGAATTACAGGTCAATCGACTAAGATCGCTACTATATCTCTGGTTCAACTATATATTTATTAAACAGCATTACTTTGTATTTTGGATTACATCTTTCAACGTAATATTAAGTCATTAAATTTTAATGAAATGTGAATAAGTGATTTTACAATTCATAAGTATTTAAAATTGTTTTCTCTTGTGGAGCTGAAATATTTATTGTTCCTAAATTTAAGAAAGTCAAAAGTTTTACTCTATTTGTGATCTTCTTACTGATTTCCAATGGCATGAAAATAAAGGATAAAAATAACTAATCAGTCGCAGGTAGCGAAATAAGAGAAACAACAGCATCAACATATAAAATTTAGTATGAATGAAAAAAATTGTAGATATTGTGCCATCTCAAAGTACAAGAGTGATTTATTTTTCGATTTTAATTTCTCTATGAAAATAAATGTTTGCTATTGCTTTCTATCTATTTTTTGATAGGAAGTTATAATTAAGAAATATGCATATCTCTTTCTGTCTCAATTGTAAAAAGTGATGACGATCTTCTGGCAGGGTCAGCTCAGTCTTGCATCCCTTCAGTGTGTTCATAAGATTAAGTGCTGGGAAACTAAATCCTGGAGGTTTTGTGATAGCCAAACCGAGACACACCTTTCGTACTACGAGGCCCTCCTTCAAGAAAACAAATCTGTGCATTTGTAAGCCTTGTGCTTTCTATGGGATGTTATGCCACACCGTTTGCAGTTAGTCTTAAGAGCTATATATGGAGAAAAACTTAATAAATCCAGAACGTGCGATGTCAGTGAATTCGGTGATTGCACCTGATCTATCCATAATGGGAATTTCTTTTGGTTGTGAAAAAAAACTTATATTTTATTTGTATTTTATCAAAAATATGAGTAGCATACAAGTTTCGTACAGCAAATGCGAAGTTCATCTATTATATTTTCTATTTCATAAATATGTATCTACGAAAAATGAACAATCTCAATGGGTTATTTCTTTCTCATATATTAAGGCTATTTAAAATTATATCTTGGTAGATCATGGCTGTATTAGAGATATGATCTGTCTTACGACAATTATGGAAAAAATTATCAATTATTAACATTCCCAAAGAAGTTGATATATTAATTAATTTTCTGGTAATAAATGATAATAATAATGTACCAAGAAAAAAGGATATAAGAAAAAAAAAAAAAAAAAAAAAAAAAAAAAAAAAAAAAAAACCCCACCTTATTGCTGATATACAGAGGGAAATTATAGGACATTGAAAATATTAGTGATTTTTTTTTCAGCTTTAAAATGTATGACACAGAACTATTTATAAGAAATCAATGCAGTTATACTTTTATTGAATATTGTTTACTATGGAAATGTTTCATAGTCCTAAAGAAAGAAAATTAAGTTAAATTTAAGAAATAAAAAAATTAAAGTAAGCAAATCAAAAATAAAGGCAAAATCCTCAAAATTTATCGTTTGTTCTACTATTGTTATATTATTTAGTCTTAGATATTAAACATTTACGTGATTTTGAATCGTTTTATAATGATGTAAAAAAAATGCATTCACATTTTCCCTACTTATTTATAGTTTGCTTTAATTGATATACCAAGATTATCTTTCTTAAATTAGTGACTTTAATAATGAGAAACGTAATAAGGAATTGCATTAACTATTAACATTTAAATTTCTGCATAACTATAATTTCCTTATATTCAAGTGTTAAAATTGTTCGCACGCCACTTTTAAAGTATAATCTGATAGTAATAGCTACTTAGACACTCTATGTAGCCTGTTTCGATCTGTTGCTTGCTTTCGTTTGATTACTGAACATGACTATTTGCAGAAGCATTTACATCTTATTGGAGTCAAGGATTCGGCTAGTTGCCCCCTGATAGTACAGGAGACTACCTGTATTGATGGAGATGCCCCCTGGTATTGATGGAGACTACCTGTTGCATTGCTCCATTGTTTTAAAGTTTCCTGAAGACAACTCTACGGAAGTTAATTTTAATCCTTTTTATGCTTCATCATCAATTTATCTGGCTAAGTGTCTACTAATAGTAAAAATGGTGAAGACGGGTGTAGAAAGAGAGAAAATGGTCGAATGAACGATATTTTATAAGCGACGATAGTTTTGTTTCGCGAGAAGTTGCTGAACTTAGCTATGTGCAAAGTTCAGTATTTATTCGTTTCTTTAAAGCTTCGGATGGTACTCGTAATTCTAATTACTTTGATTGAATTTTTTGCTTTTCTCAACAATCATAATAACATTTACAGAAGAATGCGTGTTATCTTCGTCCTTGTATTTGAACAGCAAAATTGAAAGAAGAAATAAGCAGATGGAAACATTTTGCAATACTTTTTGGAATAGTTTATTTGTGACCACTCACAAAGTGAATCCCTAAGGCTAATCTTGTAGATCATCTTTTGCTGTGTGAAAATTTCTAGGCTCGATCTCAACCGCTGTTAAGCAACAACAGATGAATGCTTTTTGTGCACATTTATCGAAGTCGATTTGTAAATTTTTTGGGTTGCACTTGAATAGCATCCAGATAGCTTCCCGAGTTTTGGAAGGATACGTGATAGTTTTTTAAAAGAATTACGTCGGCCTGTGCCTATTAGGCTGTTCACTTTGCAGTGTCAAAACATTGTAAATGTAAAACAGCTTAATTAAAAATGATAAAAATAACATTTTGTTCTTTCAAAGTAAATAATTTTGAAAGAGCAAGAAAAATACCTACTCATTGTGGTAAAAAAAAAAAAAGTTTCTTAGTGACTTTTTCTCTTTGAAGCTCAGCTCAGTATCAAAACAATGTTCGCAAATAAGTTAAAAAAAAAAAAAAAAAAATACAGTCCACAATAAACTCGAATCTTAGTGAATGAGTGGAAGGATTTCAATGGAAAGGGTGACTGAACTCGAACAAGAGTTGTGTTGTTGAATGAAATAGGGTGATTCGTTTGAAAGGTTCGCAAGTGAAGCGGAAAAAAAGCGATAAAGTTTTTTTATTGCTTTCTTTCTTTTTTTTACGCACCTAAAGGTATAAAATATCATTAATTCGAAGCAAATGGTAAGGATAAAGTAAATTACTGAAATCTGTATCGAATCTTTTATTTAACATTACATATTTTCTGAAATGCTTATTTAATTTGATAATATTATCAATAGGAAAAATGAAAAAAATCATGTTTATATATATATATATTCTTACAATATATCCCAAAATATAGTAACTGAAAATAAAAATAATAAAGGTTGTCATAAAACTTAGACATGATTTACTCTCTGACATTTGAATAAAAATTGAATGAAGGTTAGATTCTTGTGAAAAAGTGGGCAATTTTCCTCTATCAAATGTTCATAAACTGGTTGGAGGCCTACATTTCTCAGAAATTCGTTACTTTCACAGAAAAAATATTACTTTCTGAATGGAGATATTTTCTTGTTTTGTTTTTGGTTGAGAAATGTTTTCTGAATAGAATGATATATTCTTAGAGAGTTGCGCACAAATTGTTTTAATATGTTAAGAAGAGAGAGAGAGAATGGATATGCGTTGGAATAGTAACACTGATCAAATTTAACTGCAGGGAATAAAATCGAAATTGCATTCAGAAAGTAGAATTGCTTACTTTCTTTTTTAATAAAATGCAAAATTTATTTTAAAATGTTTGAAAAATTTAAACTTTTTACGGTTCACTTATTTTAAACGCTTTATTCCTTTTAGTGCGCCTTTATATAAAAACACTCTGATTATTTAGTGAAGATCCAGAAATTACATATTGCAAAAGATTTCAAACCTACAAATATTCTGTTGAAAATTGCGATAAAATATCTCCTTGAAAAGTTAGCTAATCTGGAGTTAAAAAGAAAATCTTTAACTAAAATTATTAGACATTTTTCAACAAAAATATTTTTGAAATTTAAATAACTATTATTCATTTGGAATCCTAGGATTCAATGGAATAAAATTTAAGAAACAAAGATTCATAATTACAAGGCCGTGAAGTTCACAGCTTTTAGCCAATGAACTTGCACAAAGGAGTGACTGACATAGAAAATTTGAAATATTGTAATTAAAACTGTTATTAAAGCATGTAAAATTTGAAATAGAAACATTTTTTCCGGTGTAATAATTTATGTTTTTATTATGTTAATTTTAAATGTGATATTATTGTTGAACATCAGACTTTCAAAAATTTCATGTGATCTTACAAAAATATAATCTCTATAAGCTATTGAAACATATTTCCAAAAAAATTAGAGAAAAAAATGTTTTTTGATGAAAAATAGTAATATAAAGAAAAAAAGTGCGAGAAAGACTGAAACTTATATATAAATAATTTTTGCTGAGTTTCTATCTCACTTAAGATTATTTTTAAAAATATTTTTTGTTCTTAGTAGCAGTAAGTAATCAAAAATCGAGGGAATCTATATTCGTTACTGATGTTCTGCCTACTTTGTGACATATTAGATACATGGGCGCTCAATTTTGAAATGTATTTAAGATCGTGATGATGTTTTTTGCCAGGTTTCTCATTGTTAATTTTTTGTCATCAGTAAGCATTTATTAATAATCAACAGTAATTTAAGTTCATAATTAATGTTCTGTCCACATGGTTATACATTTGATACTTTTGGTGATTTACTTTGATATGTATTTAACTTTTTTGTGATATCTTCTATCATGCTTCTTATTGAAATTTGCATTATATTTTAAAAATTAAAAAAATAATTATGAAAATACACAAATAGGGTTTGAAGTTTTCAAATATGGTTTGAATAATTACAGATTTAAGCTCATTTTGAAAATAACATTTCGGTTTATAAATTCTTATGCAATTTTTTGTTTGGTCCTTACAGTTATGAATAATAGGGTATCAAAATGGATGTCAACAAAGAAAAAATTCGGTACATTTTATAGCTTTTCTTGAAATGCAAGCCAGGAGACTGTCGATGGTGTTTATGGTCCTGATACTGTAACAGCCAATCGGTTTCATCGATCCTGGCCTTTCGTCGGTAATGTCGATATAATCACGAAAAACTATAAAAATTAATAGAATTTGTTTCAGTAGTTTGCATTTTAAAATTCAGAACCTTAAAATAAATAATCATTAGTTTCCAAAATAAATTTTCACTGTAATCTGTGTTATGGGTAAAAGGCAAAACAGGTGTTTCAATAATATATTCGTTAATTAGAAATTTAAAATAGTGATGCTCCAAAACGCATTTCTCGTAGAGTTAAAAAAGTTCACTTGCTGTAAATTTATAGTTCGTTAAACAAATCATGAGAGATTTCGAAACATCAATTTAATCCATCCCCATTCACAAAAATTGTCCATACACAAGAATTCAAGGATTTTGGAATAAAGAAAGAAGACATGAAATTTGGTTAAACTGAGCATAAGGCTGTTGAGTCACACTTGTAAGTTATAATATGAATTCATTTTCGGACTTTCACAGTTGTTACAAATATTGTAATATATTTTAATGATCTGCACAATAAAGTGCAAATTATGTATCAAAGATTTCTAAGTGGAAGACGACCAGTTAGATCTCTTGGAAATCCACTGCGATTTTCGTGGACTTGCTAATGCATCCAACTTTTTATTTTCGTTGTAAGTACTTCTTACTTTGTTTACTCAATATCAGTAACAGTTAATTATTATAGTTGCTATGCAATCACATAATAGGGAATATTTTGAATATATCACCAATTTACTTTATAGTATTTTAATATTATACTCTCTATATATACTTTCCTATTCTTTATATTTTCCATTCTGTTTTTAACAGTACTCAAAATTGTTACAGTTTTAATTGCTAAGTTAAATTTATTAAGCGTTTTCTGCTTTTCCTCTTCGTAAGAAGTGCGAATATTTGCGAGAATATCTCGTTTAACCTATCAAATAAGTTTTCGATCATTAAGAATTGCATTGATTTAGACGTTTCATCTCTTCCGTTGCGGACATATTAACTAAGCCTAATTACCTACACGTGCAGGAAAGACACTGAGAGAACGTCTGGTTTGCAGCCTTCAAATTTGTTTATTCTTAATTTGATTTAAAATTATACTGGCTATTAATTCCAAACTATTAGATTAATAAATTACTGTTAGCTTAAAATAGAACTGGATTCAATTCAAAAAAAGTACAGAGAGAAGGAAATGCAAGAACATTTGAATTGATCGGTTTCAATCAAACTTTTCCCCATTAAATTTTTAAAAGATCAAAGAATTGTTACAAATTTTCTCTTTTTTTAAAAAAAAATATATCCTGCTACTAACTGTTATTTTGAATTCGAGACAACTACTACCTTCACGTAAAATATTCTGTCATAATTCGATGTTTTGTATAAAGAATGATTTCTTGAAGAAAAATTAATAACTCCATCCATCAATTCCATCAAAGACTTTTAAAATATTTATAAGTGAAAATTTATGCCGTTGGGGAAGCGACGATTTTCGCCATAGGAATGTTAAATATATCGGTGTGATTAATAAGAATAATAACTAAAAAGCTTCAAAATTATTTCTAGCAATATTATTAAACTCATTTGGTAAACAACTGCATATGACATGAAATGTGAATTAGATTTACTTAAGGATTATATATCATATGTAGACCGTTGCAGATAAATACGTTATTTAATTTCTTTGCCTGCAGTAAAAAATAAAAAGATTTATTTTTTTCTAGAATATGTTCTGCTTTTGTATTGTATAGTATGCATTTGCAGGAAAATGTTTTAAAAATTGATAAGAAATTCTATTCGCGTTTACTTTAGTATCAAATCAATCCTTTTCGAACACGTATTAGGGTTTGTAAAAAGTAATGATGCCATTTAATAAGTTGGACGGGAAAAAAACTTTGTTTTATTTGCCAAAATTTTCCTTCTTATTGGTTTTAAAATGAATTAAATGCTTACACAAATACATTTCTTTTCTAATCATAATAAGTTAACTAGTTGTGTAAGTGGGAGTAATTTTTACTTCATCTGTGCTTGAAAGGATAGACGAATCAAATGCTTGTGGCTCTGTCATGTTAATATTCCATTGGGATTGCAAAAGTGTCTAATTCTGTACATTCAAAAGGGATATTTCCTCCAATAAGCAATCTATTTACGATGATTTAGGCATGAATAGTTTTATTTAGAATGCGATATTAAACATTGAATTCCCTGTATTTCAGATGATTCTTTTGGCGAAAGATTACGTGCACTACCTGAAGCGGTTTGCTAAGCTCGATGTCAAAGCAGTGGATAATAAGACACCTGAAGTTCTCAAGTGCTCTCAACTACTTGCCTCGCTGAAAGAAGATTTAAGATGCGCTACTAACATGTAAGTTTGTTTTCTTTACAAAAAATATTATTCATGGGTATTATCTTCGATTATATGTTAAAGTTTTATTTATATATCAAATTTATATAAAATTATGTATATTAACTGTGTTGATTCAAATCACCAATTTAAGGATCACATCATCAAACTTAAGGAAGGAATTGATACTCGAATTTATCGAATTTTTTGAACAATTTATTACCTCCATTCAGTGTTTTTCCAATGTCTATATCACAAATTGATATTCTGTTTTTTAATTTTAAATTATTCTAAAAGGTTTTTCTTATATAATACGTAGCTTAGTATAATTTAATATAATATTTAGTTTAAATTTTCCGTCTTACCATCTCTTGAAATGTTATTGAAATATCAAATCACAAGTCTGTGAGTAACTGTTATTATTGAAAGCTTGTAAACACATATCATTTATATTATTTTAGATATTAATGACGTTTATATTATACCGTAGTTCTGATTGTATTTTCGTAGATAACATATTTAAATATTGCACTTCGATTTGATGGCTGAAAATAATTATTTGAGCTTTTTAGGAAAAAAAGCAAACTACGAAGTTACACCTTTTATTGAAAATATGCATTTATAAAATTCATACACAAACGAGGAAAAATTAAAAGTCCTTTCGATCCATGAATAAATGTTTATTGAAATGAATTTATTATTGAATTGAAAATATTTAATAATTTGTGAAATATATATTTAATTTATTTAATAGTAATGTGTAAAACACTTCTTTGCGATAAAGCATGTTTAAAGGTGTCAAAGTAAAGAGTAATCTATTTGTCTGAACAATTATATTCCCGAGTATTCACCAACTGATGGAAACTTCTAAAGCTGCGATGTTTGTGGGAGCTTAAACCTAGATATCAGTCATATTTCACACCTAATCAACTGGTAAAAGTCATAGTGACATTACATTCCCATATATATAGTGTATCATTAACATAAAGCTAATCTACAAATACGCAAATTAGACAGTTTGATTGATTTTATAGGAAAACAACTATAGAACGATACGTCACTATGGGCAACTCAAACCGATTTATGTATATCAATAAAGATATCGTTAAGATCTAAAGGTTGCATACAAGATGACTAGGGACAACTAATTAAAGTAACAAATTCGAACATTATTATGTAATATATAAGATTAGTTGCTTTGGTAAAAATTAGACCTTATTGAGATCTTAGTTTTTTTGCTACTCCACACATAAATCCGATAGTTATTTCTTGTGAAAATAAAACAAGAGTCCTTATCGAACATTATGGGATGAGGATCTGATGGTAGTTCATCATTAAATGATGTGTCGGTGATGTTATCGAATATCATGTGATAATCAGTTACGATACCACTTTAGCGATTTCGCCACTGTTATGCATATAAAAGAGAAGTCTGAATGGACTTTTGTGAGCTCAGTATGAAGTAAAAAGTGTTGTGCTAAGTATTACTAAAAAAGTTAAGGCAAGTAGTAAGTGCAATTAGGTTGTCGTTAATGGTAGATCGTTGAGCATAGTTAGGGTGTATCTTATAAGTATATTCGATTTTGTGTTATAGACCTCATCTAAATTATGAACTCCTTGTTGAAAAACTTGTAACATAGTCCTTGCAAACATCATTATCAAAATTTTATCAAATAGTTATTATTAGTAAGCTTAGCGCCTTCCAATCAAGCGACTACGTTTTAGAAGTAGTCCACAGTTAGCTACAAAATTTTTAATTATGTTAAATTCATTTTTGTTGTATCTTTAGAAAACTATTATGACGAACAAAAAAAGAAGGAATTTAATCAATCGTTATTCTTTTCCTGATATGTTATTTTTGCAGCGTATGCTTGGATATCAGTTATGTATCTCACAAATATATAAAATTACGCATGGCGGAAAGGACTTTTGAACCAGATTCTGTACCTTAAAATAGTATGTGCAATGTAAAAACATAGTTGCTGAAATTCATTAATCATTCGAAATAAGTCTTTAACTACAGTTAACAGCAAATTTTACATGAAAATTTACAAAAAGGAATATGCGTTTTATCCAGATATACGTTTCTTACTTAGATTAGTCAGGAAACAGAATGGAAGACATTCTTTGCTTAGATATTCGATTATTTTCCTATAAATTTTTAAAAACAAGATATAGATCAAATAAGAAACTGCTTTGAAAGTGAAAAGAATGAAGACTTCGACAAATCTCTATCTTTAAACTGAATTTTTCAAAAGATTGATGCCATGGAACAGTGAAATTTCAGCGATAAGATGAAAGCATCGCAGACCATCTGAATACAAATCACACCGTTAAGTGCATTAATATTCCTCTGCGCAGTCTCCTTCAAACAAAATTCTAAAGCAGTTAAAGCTGCGTAACGGATGTCTGTTAATATTTCCTTTTCCTTTCTTTTGTGATGACAAAAAATATCATCTATTGTAATCGCTTATTAGAAGAGCTTATAAAATTCCTTTTCGATAACATAGTTTCTTGTGCACACATAGATTAGAAATCATAACGAAGGACATTCTTTGTGAAGGTAAACAGACTCTTCTTTTCAGAAGTGTGTTCTTTAATTTTTGGAAGTATTTGATTTTAATAAAATTAAAAAGCATATAGGTTGAAATTATACATGCGTGTGCGGCCATGTCAAAGCGCTCTTTGACATGGCCGAATTGAATTTGTGTTTAAAAATATAAAAGAATGTTAATAATTTAATTTACATTAATAAGTTCTTATAATGTGAAATTTTCAAAATCAAATAAAAATAGCCATTGCAAATTATTCTTTGAATTTAATGTGAAATCCAACCTCTGATTTAAAAACACTTTTGTTTAAATTTGTGTTGTTAATGATAAACTTGAAAATACTGATGTTCTTAGTATTTTTCTGACTTCCACTTCTTATATTATCAGTCAAATAAAATCAACGTATTTTTATATATTACATCACTCTCAAATGTACGAAAACACCTTAAACAGGCAAGATTTAATGAGATAAAACTGTTTTTATCCGATAGAATGAAAACAGTATTATCCCTTTGAAGCTTGTTAGGAAGGTGTATATTGTAAATATAGTAAAAGTAATAAAAAATTTGAAAAAATTTTGGAATTTGGCTAATATAATTTATTTTTATGAATTTAATTACTATAAAAATCGTGTACAAATTTATATCTTGAAAATACTTATTGATTACGTGTTTAGCTTAATGAAAGTAATTTCGTAATTGTGTAGTTCTTAGCATTTGAAATAGTAAGAATAATCATAAGCCTTTATATCTTATGTAATGTTTCCCATTGACTAAGAGTTCTGAAACTATTGATAGAGATTTTGAAAATATTATGGTCAGTAAATGTAGATAAACTAGAAATATATGAATTACCTTTTAACTAAATTTTTCTCAAAGAGAAATTTTTATAAGTGTTAAGGAGCTTTAAGTTGAAAGAGTGAAAAATATAATAATTCTATGTCAAATAAAATGTTATACAAGGAATTGAAAACACATGAATGTCTAAAAATTTTTTTAAAACAATTTCAGTATTTTTACTCATGTAAAAGTTGTACTAAAAATGTATAAAACATATTAATCTATATATGAATAAAATCCTTATTTTATCTTAAACTTTTATACGGATTCTAAAGCATGGATTTAAGCATGCATGAGAATATCACAGCTAACATAAAATAAAAACTGTTTCCTTTGGAAATTTTGAGTATAGCATGTATAGTTAATTTAAAACATGATTAAAAAAAAATTATTCAAGTTATTTGTAAAATTGTTTATACCACGATATAGTTAATTTACGTGATGTAGAGCTTTCCAGTTCGGAGTTCTTTCGCTTCAAGAAAGAAGTGTGTATATTCTTTCATTTTTTCAAAATTGTCATACATGTTTTATAAAACGCGAATATAGAAAAATGTGTATGGCATTAGATCTTTCTTTTTTCCTACATTCTGATATTACTTTTAAAAACTAATGGATATTTAATTGTTTCGATGTTTGAAACAAATATTGTTTTTAGATTTTTTAATGAATGTGTTTTTGCATTTCGAAATATGTCACAAACCAGAAATACATTGATGCACGTCAATGAGAACTATCGTGACTTCAATATTTAATAACTTTGTAACTAAAGAGAGTTTTCAAACATTGTATCTCATCTGGTTTATTTTTAATTACTCTAATATGAGACTTGTAAGATATCTTTTTTTAAGATGTTCTTAATCAAATTATTTTGTGTTGTGTAAATTTTTATGTATTAAAAAGAATAACTTCATATTTTTACGTTTAAACCGAAACTTCAGTTAGAAGGGAATTTTTCTTTTAGTTTATTTTAGATTTTGCTTATTTCGATATGCTGTAAACAAGCAATATTTTATGTATGTTCTACATCCATTTTTATTGCATTATTTTTTTACATTAATCATTGATTTTTCAGTTTATAATTAGATGACACTAGGCGGACGTTTTCCCCTGCTAAAATATAAATGATAAATGAGCAAATGGTTAGTCAGGTGTCAACAATATATTTAATAAACGAAATGTAAAATGATTCAAACGGAAAACGTCGAATCCGGTACATTCATCTAATTTTACATAAGATTTTAGCTAACGAAAAATAAATTTATTGTATTTGTAAACTAAAATCGGGTTCCTTTTAACTAAATTAGTCATTCATATTATGTGATTATTTTTGGACATATTTGCACATATATACTATGCAACTCAGTAAAATCTTTTGTTTTTGATATTTAGAAAACCATGTCTGTAAAAGTATCGTATTGAAATAAGAAATTTTTTGTTTATTCCCTCTTAAAAAGTTTTCATATAGTTCCTTGAAGTTTTCATAATATTTTGATAAAAAAATATTCCATTCATTTATTTAAATATATTTCTTAAAAGAAATTCATGGGTCCACATTAAAAACTTGCTAAATTATGATATTGGCTGCGTGATTGATGGCGTGCAACAATTAAATAAATTACTGTATCGACTTGATGAATTATCACCGGAATTTTAAGGACTATTACACTGGAAGATAATTTTACCACTGTTATTTATATACGCACTTACAAGCGAAAGTTCAAAAAGAGTTGAAATTAATTACTGACATAGCTGCTCTGCATAATCTATGTTGGAGAAAATTTTGAGGATGATAATGTCCTTGCACAATGGTTTGATTCTCATGTAAAGATAGAGGTACCTGCAGAGAACAGAGAAATCATATTTCATGATCGTTTTTTGCAACCTAAAATTACAGAAAAATCAAAAAGACATCTCACAGGCAGTTAAATGATTCTCTTAAAAGATTACAAAATATCAAAAAATATCCAGCATTGTGGTAATTTACACGAGTATTTTTAAATATCACGAAATGTATATCGCTCTTTTTTATGTCAGGCAATACTTGCAATTTTTCGAGTTTCTTCCCTACCGAACATCTATGAAAAGTCTCACCTCCTGACTCGCATTGTGACTCTTTCTTTGAATTTACATATGTCCATCGCAATTATAAACAATCATGTAAAAGGTTCAAATTTTACAGTTTTAACTACGTTGAGCAATACTTTGCAAATATATTTTGCTGTTATAAATTTTTTTCTAAACGTAACTTTCTAAATACGTTTCTAATAATTGTTAATCAAGTTTTATCTCTATGTATTTAAATTTTACTCGTCTTCTGTTCTGGAAAGTAAGTATTTTTTTTTTACGTTTAAGAACGAAGCAATTAAAATCAAACAATTTTTATATTCCTTTTTTGTATTATTATTTTTGTAATATTTAAAGCGAATAGATTTTTTCCTGGAATTTTCGAATGAAGGTAACATATAGAACAATAAAACATCTCGTATCGCACCCTGTGATACAGTACGCCGTGAAGCGGATATATTATCTATCAAAATTGAAATTAAATGGGAAATGGTTTGTATTTCAGCATGCATGGGTGGATTTCCGAAGCTAAACTGCGTTTTCACAGGCGAGCGAGTACAATTATCACATTGAATTATGTTTTGTTGGGATATGGACAATGATTTTGAAAGTGTGCAGAAAACCAAGTGAGCGTGGAAAGTTAACATTGTTGGCATGCTGCCGTCTTTAATTGTTTCCGACTGGGAAGTCATTTGATACACTAGAAGAAACAACTTTTTTCTGAACATGTATATTATTTGTATACATATCGCTAACAGCAAAATAAGAATACATATAATTAACGCTCATAAATCGTTCATTGACTTTGATATTTATACCATTGTTCCCACATAAGTCATTCTGAATACTTACTTTACAATTACAGACTGTATATATAAGCTTTTTCGTAAAAAAATAAATTGAATAGGGACTTATGGAAACTTCCTCTGAAGCACCATTGGTAAGCCAAAAAGAGCCCTGCTGTTGCTAATTTTTCGAAGGCAGCAGATGTCAGTATGTCTTGCCAGTGGACTCTTAAGGTCTCTTTCTTTTGGACAGAGACAGAAAGTTTTTAAGACTTGCTGCAAATGTAAATCTGCTCAAGCTTCTCCTAAACATATTTTAAATGACACCAATTTTAAATTGAACGAGGTTTTTATCCAAACATTTTGATTTTTTAGTTTTTTTGGAAGTTTTTGGATTTATGAAGTTGGTTTGACTTTGTCATGCTAGCTAGGGATCAGCAACTATTACAACAATATATAAGCGGATGCAAAAGGCTTTACAATTAATCTGTGGTATCTATAAGTGATGTAATTTTATATTTCATTCGATATGTATGACAAAAGAACCTGTGTGGGGTAGTGGTAATGCTACCAACTCATAGGTCCGAAGTTCTATCCTCGGGCTGAACAAGGTCATCTCCTCAGTGGGCCTATAATACTGAGTACCAAGAATGCATTGGAAATAAACATCGGGGGCTTAGCGTTAAGCTGATCATATGCTTCACAGTTCTCGATAGAGAAGACAATTATGGGCACTGCAGGTCCTCCGATGGGCTGCTGTGGCACAGAGTTTAGTTTATGTGTGATAAAAATGTCATGCATGTCCAATATGTCAATTTATCTTTTTTAATATTAGAATTAACATATTTGCCAGCAGTGCATCATAATATTAATACTGACTTTCGATATTCTGATTTACGATATTATCTTTTTTGTTTGTATCTTAAAAAAATATATATATATGAACTCACTTCACTTCTTAAAATTAAGTATTGGGGTAAGGAAGCATTCGTGTTCTTACAGGTCAAGCAATTATTTTGGAGCTCTTTTATCAAGATTTTTCTTATAATTTTTCAGGATTTTTTGAAAAATATATTATATAAAGTAATAAATATTTAAAGATGTCAGGTATCAGCTCTTGAGGAATTCTTTTCGACCTTATTATCAAAGGCTATTGTCTTGGGCTCCAGCCAGGTCATCACCCAAACCCAATTCTACCACTCCAAAATCACCTTGAATAAATAAAATATAACGTAATTACAAATTCCAATAAGCATGAGTGCTTTATGTGAATTTTATACATTTTGAATGATATATATTGTGCCAGGCTAATTAAGTTTATTTGGTGCTTGAATCCTTTAACTTTAAGTATTATTTAAATAAATAATGAGATTGAATCAAAAGCAAAATATATATATTTGAATACATTTATTATCTTATTAAATAATTCATCAGTTAATTTAAATGGTAAAATAAATTAAAACAATCTATTAGAATGCAGGCAAAACTGATACCGTAATAAAATGAAAATAATTTTAATATGAAAATATCAATAGCTGTAAATAACTTTTTTGCCCTAGCATTGGTAATGATTTTATTGCAGCTGCAAAATAAATATTTGAAATATTTATTGGCCCATAAAACAAATAGCGAAAGGCTTTGAGAGTAATTTCAATGTCTTTAACACATTTATTATCTTACTTCTTTTCTCTTCTTTATGATTTCTGGGTGCATATAAAAAGTTATACGATTGAAGTAAGAATTTTGAAATCATTTTTTCCAGGTCAATGACTTTAATAATTTTTATGATTTTCTAGAAAATGCGTTATTGACATTGTGTCGTTGCTCCAATTCATTGGTTTTCTTTTTGATATGTATCACTCTATTTTTACATTCCAAATGTGAAATATTGTTTTCGTAGATTATTGATATCTACATCGAATTTTTTATCGACTTGGTTCGTTTCGCAATTATTTGATAATACTATTTTACACATTGTTCCTCACTAATAATAACAGTTCATTATTTAGATGAAAGCTTTATAATTTAAAGTATTAATTTACTGCCCAAAATCAAAGTCTGCAACACACATCAAGAAACACGAAAATTATTCGTTTGGTAAACCTACCCTCTAAATGACAAATCAGCCATAAAATTTCTATTAAATCATTACTAAGTATTGCTATGAAATGATTAAATGAATAAAAACTTGAAAATAAACCACGTCTTTGTTAAACTACATTATGTTTAAGATTTAATTAACCAGTCTAACTGGAATCACACCAAGAGTTTTACTAAGAATTCATGGAACAGGTGAAGAATTTATTCTTCATTTTTATTAAGTAAATTTTTAATTCTGCTCTAACTGCTTCTTTTCTATGTTAAATTGAAATATACGGATAAGTATGGGGAAATAAGAATATTTTTTTCTGATTCCCGGAATGAATAATACTAATTTCCGGGATATTAATAATGTATGAATAAAAAATACTGAATATTGGAATTCCAAGACTCAAATTTTGCTAGCTTAAAAATATTATAATTCTATAATTTAGTACATATTTAAATTAAATTATCAGTATTTTGTTTATATATTATCCACTTCCAAAAAATTACATGAGCGATTATATAAAATTTTATTTTAGAGATAGTGTGTCATAATAGCCAATTTCTATATAAATTGTTGCGGAGAATTTTTAAATTGATACAATCTCTCAAATCATTTTTTTATCTGTATTAACTCTAAAAAAAGATTATGCTATACTATAAAATTGACTTATTATATTAGTTTGGGGAAAAAATAATCCATTATTTTTTCGGTAGACGTCTGTCGTGATCGATATCTCGTGAGGTATCTATCAAACAATTTAAGATTTATGCTCGTTGGAAAGGTGACATTTGATACTAAAATATCCTCTTGCGGTTTTTTGTTTGATTAATTCAGTTAAGAGTACAAGGTTTTAAAAATGGAAGACAACAAACAGAAAATTCGATACATTTTTGTTTTTCTCTTGTAACGGCGAAAAAGATAATCGGGTGGCTAAAATTGTGAAAGGTGTTTATCGTCCTATATAAGACAGAAACAACCAGTTACGTACAATTTTTGTTTCGTCGATTCCGTTCGGGTATTTTTGATGTTAGAGATGCTCCTCGCATGTGGTTACAGCATCGTCGAAAATGTCTATAAAATATCAAAATTGATCGAAGTTAATCGCATGTCAGCAGTCGTAACGCGCAAGACTTAAAATATACACGAAAGCTGTTTTAAACCTTTTTACAAAGTGAATCCAAAAGAAGTTACATAAAGTTCACGTAAAAATAATGGATTTCTTTTTCCCCAAACTAATACAAGAATATTTTTCAATACGGCAGTGTTGGCCTCATTTGTCAGCGCGACGTTCTCTTTATCGGAAGATAGCGTGTTCGAATCCCGGGCCAGCAAAAGATGAGTCATGTATGCTAATGGTGACTCGGTCACGTTCAATATGTCGCGGATGCAGTGTCATGTGAGATTATGACTATGGGAATGGCAGGTGAAATATTGCTTTTACTTTTTTCCTGTTTCTAAATTACGAAGATTCCTACCCGACTGGTTCTATTTAACTGGTGGAGCCTATCTCTGGTCTGGGCACGGGGAAATATGTTCGTAACAGCTTTCTAGAATTTTCAAGTAACATATTTTAAAATGATATTCATTCTTCAAACAGAATTCCTTGTTATTCTTCATTAACTCAAAATAATACTGTAAAAATGTAACTTATAATTAATTAAATAAAGGATCTATTGAAATGGATTACGAAATCTAAAAAATTTAATTCAGAAGTCGAAGAATACATCGAAGTTTAGAAGGTAATATTTTTTTCTTCTTCTATTTTTAAAATTGGACGAAGAGTGGATTTCATTGCATTCTGGAATAAAAAATCTCGATGTTACTAAATGTGATTAGATTATTAGTGCACATTTTGTGCAGTTTATTATTATCGACTGAAGTAGATTAAACCTGGGAAACCGTTTCGTTATATTGAACCAATGTCAAGAAACGAGGCCGAACATGAGCTTCTCTCCATGTACGGTTTCATCGAAGGATATTAACTATTGAATGTTCTCTTAACAAAAGGTTTTTGACAGTGACAAATATTGAACTCTGTGGTCCGTTAATTTTAGGTCACACCATGTTAATCTTATTTGAGATATATAAATTGATAATGAAATTTTGTTATTGTCACGAGTCTTTTAGTTACATTTATTATTAATATTTTTCCTAGAGAAAGTGTCTTTCATCAATTTCCAAAGCACTCTCTGTGACAGATGAGCATTATCATAATAGATTAATCAATAATTAAGCAACTAGTCCTGATATTGTTATCAGAAAAAGACTACAATGACATAATATTTGTAATTGATTAGGTGAGAAAATTGATCAAAATAATTAGTCAGAATTAACTAAAGGCGTGTTCTTCTCATTTAATGCATTCATCCCTTTCTTGAATTGGCTATTACATGAGATTCATAACCGATAAATAACGGTAATTGCAATATTTAATATTAATTTATTTGCCAAATATTTTATTTTTCTTTAGCTTTATTTTCACTATATATATACACATTATTTTATTTTATGATTTCTGGTATCGTGTGACGTCAGCAGCACTTTCTGTGAAACTCTCCCTTACAAGTTTGAGACAATCGCCAAATCACTGATACATTGAGGAATAAATGAAAGTTAGACAAAGTTTTATAAAAGCATTTTTCAACGTTAAAGAAAAAAATCATTTATTTATGTATGAAAAGCGAATGTATAGGTATTTTATTGCTAAACGCATGAATCAAGAGCGAACACTTCCGAAAATAGCAAAATTGCACCAAATGTGCTTGTGAACTAAACAATGGAGGGTTTCGCATTAGGCCGACTACCTAAACTCGCTCAAAAAAACAGACGTGGCCATTGTAACCCTATGGAGGTTATAGTGCTGCTGAGTTTAATTTAGTTTTAATTATTTTGCAAAATAAAATGTTTTAGGAAAACTAAGAGTTTTTTACTAAACTTTATTTTATTAGATTCATGGACGACTTTATCGATTCGGGAGGAGTGGAGTGCTTGCTCGAAATTCTTCGTCGCCAAAATAACTCCAAAACAACAAAAGGTTTGCAGCAGATGAGAATGATATCGGTAAGTCATGGTACATACTATTTATTTTTCAAATGGTTCAGAATTTATTGAAAAAATTAAAAATACACTACTGGCCATTAAAATTGCTACACCAGGAAGAAATGCAGATAACAAAATGATATTTATTGGACAAATATATTATACTAGAGATAACAAGTGCTTAAATTTTATAAAAATTTGGGTGAATACATCCTGAGAAATCAGTACCCAGAACAACCACCTCTGGCAGTAATAACAGTAGTTATACGCCTGGGCATTGAGTCAAACAGAGATTGGATTGCATGTACAGGTACAGATGCCCATGCAGCTTCAACACGATGCCACAGTTCATCAACCGTAGTGACTGACGTTTGCTGACGAGCCAGTCGCTCGGCAACCATTGACCAGAAGTTTTCTATTGGTGAAAGATCTGGAGAACGTGCTAGCCAGGGCAACAGCCGAACATGTTCCGTATCAAAGAAGGTCCGTACAATACCGGAAACATGCGGTCGAGCATTATCCTGCTGAAACGTAGGGTTTCGCAGGGCTCGAATAAAGGGTAGAGCCACGGGTCGTAACACACCAGAAATGTAACGTGCACTGTTCAAATCACCGTCAGTGCGAACAAGAGGTGACCGAGACGTGTATCCAATGGCACCCCATACCATCACGCCAGGTGATGGGCCAGTATGACGATGACGAAAGCACGCTGCCAGTGTGCGTTCACCACGATGCCGCCAAACACGGATACGATCATCATGATGCTGTACACAGAACCTGGATTCATCTGAAAAGATGACGTCTCGCCTTTCGTGCGCCCAGGTTCGTCGTTGATCATACCATTGAAGCCTCTCTTGTCTATGAGTCAGCGTCAAGGGAAGCTGCAGCCATGGTCTCCGAGCTGAGAGTCCATGCTGCTGCAAACGTCGTCGAACTGTTCGTGCAGACACTTGTTGTCTTCCAAATGACCCCGTTTCTTGACTCACGGCTCGTGACGTGGTTGCACGATCCATTACGGCCATGCAGATAATATGCCTGTCTTCTCGGCTGCTAGTGATAGGTGGCTGTTGAGATCACTCATGGCGTTCCGTATTACCGTCCTGAACCCATCGATTCCATATACTGCTAACAGATCATTGGATCTTCATTGGATCTCGACCGACGCGAGCAGCAATACTGCGATAAGATAAACCGCAATCCCGGTACGCTACAATTCGACCTTTATCAAAGTGAGAAACGTGCTGGTACGCATTTCTCTTTCTTACACGAGGCATCACAACAACTTTTCACCAGGCGACAACGTTCAAATGCAATTTGTGTATGAGGAACTGGCTGAACAATTTCCTCATTTAAACACAATGTAGGTGTCGCTACTGGCGCCTGCTTTGTCTGAATGCGCTGAAAAGCTAACCATTTGCATATCACAGCACCTTCTTCCTTTCGTATAAATTTCACGTCTGTAGCATGTCGCCTTCTTGTTGTAGCAATTTTAATGGCCAGTAGTGTATATTAAATTACATAACAAATACGTCAAAAATATCGCTGGTAAGTGAAAGGTCATTTATCAGCGATATTTTTTAAAGTAGAAAAAGTAAAAGATTAAAAAAGTAAACATGATTTAAGAAAAGTTTATATTTATATCTTTAATATGTATCCAATTTTATCCAAATTATATGACAAATCAATGACATATGTAGGATGAATGTAAATGACTTGTTACGCTATGTTTTCTAAAGCTTTCAGGAGAAAACATTTGCTCAGTATTAAGTCAATGAAATAAAATGCAGCACTTTTATGAAGAATGCATTTATTATTTATAAAATTGATGCAATTTCAATCCTTAGTTTTAAAAAATTGATAGTATGTTATCTATACACTATTTGTCACTCATTATTTAAAAAAAAAATAAATAAAATAAATAAATAAAAAACTTTTTTAATAGAAAAAAGCATAATAGATAACCCATTACAAATGTGAAATTTAGAATTTATTCTCTCCATGCAACACTATTATTACCCCGAATGTAAATGAATACTAAGCGAATATATAATTATTCAATACTTTCAAGACAAATTCTTATTTTATGAACCCATTAAAATACTTTGTAAATGTTTTGAATACATTTTTAAATTAATTTTGAAAATTCGATGAACTCTATAAATGTTTACCGAAAATATTTAAAGAATGCAATCCGCAACTTTTTATTTGTGTATTAAAGTATTCGTGAAATTTTTAAGCATTGTTGCAGCTTAAAAATAAGGAAATAAGTCTGCAAAAAAAGTTTACCTTTTAACAGTGAACGGGGAAATTATTTTTACCTTTTCAATAAACAATGTTTAAGTTTATCCACCCAAATGAATATCTTTTGGCAGGAACTATTAAATATAGATTAATACCACACTTCTAAATAGAGTTGTGCGCAAGGCATCCGCGCAATTACTAGGTTAATGGAATCCACACTTCAATGCCGTGGAATTGTGTGAGCTGAATTGGTGCACTGGGGAAAGAACATCAAACAACATTATATTTGGTAGCTTTTAGAAGTAATGGCGCGAAAATCCATTTCCTCTTGTGAAGCTCACACCATAATGGCAGCGCACTTTTTAAAAGTGGAATTGTGCATTAGAATAAGATATGTCACTAATTCCTATTCATTGGATCGTGAATGTAAACTTCCATTTAGATCCATAAACCGATATACATTTCATAAATTTATAGTCATGAGTTACGTATACAAGAAATAAATAGTGACGGTTGTGGGATCTGGATCAAATAGCGTGGTTCCAGAAAATTTTGCAGACAAGTTTTCCGAGCGTTTGTGATCGTTATGTACCAATGACTCTTTGTTCTGCGTAACCTGCAATGTTGAGTCCACACTTGACAGCATTTCTCTCGAGAAACTTAAACAAAGGAAATATTTTTTTTTTGATATTTATTCCCATGTTTGCCGACGTATTTCTTATAAATCAAGATAATTTTTTCCCATCCAATTTTCTTATAAATTCAAAACTTTGTAATAAAAATAAACGGCACTTAACGGTATAATTTTTTGCTTTCGTTTTATTTTGTTATCACTTTTTTTTTATTTTAGTTGGTAAAATTAATTCAAATTAGAAATCAAAGATTTTGTCAACTGTTCAGATTCATGGAATATGTAATAAGCCATTAATGATTAGCTCGCGGTTTGAATTTTTCACAGTGTATTTTGTCACCATGTAGGAGAGTTACGGGGTTATTTTCTTATATACTACTCCATATAATTGATTTCCAAATAGAATTAAAAGGTAGAATTACCTTATTCACGATACTTATGCTATTTACGATACTTATGCTTGTACGATATTTATGCTATTTAAAGATTACGATGACGAAAAATGAATGAAAGAATTCAAATAAACTAATTTTCGTAACATCCATATTCTTATATGTATTTTTAAATTGAAAGATAAAATGTATTATTGTAGTACATGTAAATGTTTGACAACTTACTCATTAATAATTCATGACGTAGGTAATGTTTTTGAAATGTGGTTTGATGAAACTTTCTCCCAATGCCCATGAAGTAATATGATAACATGAGATATTTATTACTCTTAACCAAGAAGTTTTATAATTTTTTTAAAATTTTAAAAACTGTGATAATCTAAATCTCTTCTATCTATCTATTTGACGGTTTTTGAAGTTTTCGTGATGCATTTCTTATCTCTGGTTGATTTTTCATTTGATCAACTTTTTAAAATTATAAATCCCGAAATTCCCTTAAAGTTTGGAGTAAAAAACAACTGCTTGATAAAATGTGAATAATACAATGTCATTTTTTAGCATTAAAATCCCTATATCTTTTAAATCAAAGTAATAAAAATTCTGATTCATTTCAAACTTTATTTCCAACTAACTTTTACACATTATTAATTTTAAAAATGTAATTTTGTTAATCTAATGTGCAAATTTTAAATATTTTTGACTGTTTCCTTCTTTACAGAGCAATCAGTATGACTGCTTACTTTGCTTGAAATACGCTGCTCAAAATCCAGTAAGTACTACAGATTGATGATTTTATTTACCATATAAAGTTCCATTCGTATACAAGTTTCTTATGTTTTTTCTAAATCTAAAATACCAAGTTAACTTAAAAGAGTAATTTTGTTGTTTGCTGCTTTCATTTAATAAATTATATTAAAATAAAATAATTTAATAAATTATACTTTAAAATGGGATAAAACAAAAACCTGTTCATTTAAAATATAGCTTCATAAAAATCATACTTTACAGACAATACAAAAAAATCGAAATACAATGAAGTAGTATAAAGAGTACAGTAGATAAACTATAGGATTATCGTTATTGCATAGTAAAATCAGAACGACAGAAATTAAATTGCTTTAATTTTATTCGGTGTACGCTTATATTCGTCATTGAGTGATATTTTATGATTAATGATAGCATTTAAAATGATATACCATTTTCATTTGATTTAACTGTAAAGAATACAATCAAAATATATTGCTTAAATTCTTATTCTGAAGAAATACTTTGCAGTAAACCAATAAATTTGGTCCAAGAGCTCTCATTCAGAACTGGCAATGTCATAGGAATTTGTCAATCCACTTCTAAAAAAAATTTTTTTTTTTAAAGAATGCTCTAAGTTTGTTAAAATATTTGCATAGTTTTTTAAAACTTCTAGTTTAAAAAATGATAATAAGAGGTTAAAAGTGGGTCACTTAATAATTCTCAAATAATGAAAAGGATCCTTTTTTTTTTAATTGGCAAGAAACACATTGATAACGCTTTGTCTAAAGTATTCTATAAAATTTCTAATGGTATATATATATATATATATATATATATATATGTATATTTTTTTGAGAATGATATAAAAGTTTTACGACCCATACGCTTGTGTGATTTTCATTCAAGTAATGTTTAACCAAGATTTCATAGTTAAAGTTCTTTGTGAAACATTAGTATTGAAGCCAAATTTGCATTTTCTTTAAAAATCTTTGCGAAATTATAATCCTGATAACAATGAATGGACATTAATTACAAATTAAAGGTTTGTTACAGTCATATTTTTTGCTTATCATTAGACTACTTCAACATTTGGTGGTCTATTTTATTCAGGTTTATTTTTTGCTTATTTCTGTGATTTCATGATTAATTTTTTACTGGATAAGATGTACATTCAAGACTGATAAAAGCTTGAGAGGTGCTATATATGTTAATTGTTGCAATTTTAATCATTTCAAAAAATAAAAATTGCAAAAATTAACAGAAGCAATTTTTCACACCAAAAAATCTGTAAAATATGGCATTATGAATAACAGGAAGGAAATTATTGCATCTGGAGATTTAAAGCAAGTGTCTATGAGTTTAAGAAGTTAATTGTCTGAAACTAGTAAACTAGTAATATAAAAAAGTTAACCATCATTATACAGTTAATTTTAGCTGATTATTTTCATATATTGTTGTTCTGAAATTTTATTTTTAAAATGAATATATTTGCAGTTATTCATAACTTTGATAATCTTACTATAAATTTATCTTCTTCAAATTATTTTAAAACGTAACTGTTATAATGTTATTGTCGTTACTGTATTCCTTTTTTATGTGTGAGAAAGAAATTTCATATGATTTATTTATCTTTGAGTAATGAGTTAGAAAAGGAATATTTATAAAAAAACTCACCTATTTATAAAAGCAACAGCTCAATGTTTTAGAATCGGGTATACGGTTCGAACAAAAATTACAAAGCTGTTAAACTAAAAGGAATTTATGTATTGAATTAATAATTGTGTTGAAAAAAAAATGTCACAAGGAAAGTAACGATAATATGAAAAAAAGATTTTGAAATATTCTAATTTAATTTTTTTTCTTAGAAAGGTGTTTCCCACGTGGCGAAAGATGTATCTAGCATCTGTTCCTGTTTCATGAGCACATTCCACAAGTCTAGAATTTTATCTTTGCAGGTAATCGTTATTTCATTTTGTATCTCAGCAAGCTTTGTAAGAAATTTCTAAGCCTAAATTATTTCCATAAATAGTTTAGGAAAATTGAATGACTCTATAGGCTCATTTTTATGAGCCAACTTTGATGCCACTAATTGCTTTCAAGGTAATAATGTGGCATTTCCCACATATGCATCTCTCATATTAAAATCAAAATTAATTTATTCATGATCGAAGTATGAGATTACCTGAAATCTCAATGACTATATCATTAAGAGAATATGTAGTGTCCAATTTGGCTTTGAAATCTTCTACACTACATGTTCTAGAGCTGAATACAGTTCTACAATATTCGTTATTCTCAAACTATTTCTACAGACATATGAACACTAAAAATATTTATATAGCAATTATGTGTTTCTAAAAAGCCCTTACAAATCAATAAATGTTAAATTTCTTTGATTTAGCTTTTCAATGAATATTCTACCTTAATGAAAATGTAACAATTACAGATGCAATCATTCAAATCGAGATAAGAATTTTTTTTAACGTTTTTACTTATTTTCCAGAGTATTCATTAAAGTACTGAGAATTGATTTATTTGTTAGTAAAATATATGCACAGCTTGATATTTTTATTCGCATTCATTAATCTCCTTTGAAAGACATACAAGAAATAATGATACAGTTTAGCAAATTGATATTTATCAGCTTTGTGAAAAACGTTGTAATTGAATGTATGCAGAAGTAATAAGGCATAATGTAAAAATCAATGAAATTCATGGGCATCAGAGAAAGACAGTGATGGTTGCTAAAAACTGCTTCGGAGAGTAAATTGGAGAATCGCATTCAGCCTCTCATTTTATTGAATGTACATGTTTGTGCATTTACATATGTGAAATTAATTTATATATTCTTAGGTATCGATGGTCATTTGGACTTGGGAAACAATTCGAAAAATATATTTAATGCTGATTTTTTATTTTAATAATCCATCAATAGTTAGTATGAAAAAGCAGAAGTGTGATCAGTCATAAATCAAAATATTTTGATCAGAATAACGATTTGATGCTTTTCTTTTTTCTGTCCATATTTTGCAATATATCAAAGGTTTGAAATGAAGCCATTCTTGAATCAGGTATGTGGCTACACTTTTCCATTTTAATATATGGAACACAGTAACTGAAAACGAATAAAAATGCTGAAAATTGTAATACATATATATATACATAAAATTAAAAAATGTATTTATAATTAAAGCAATAATTCTCATATTTATTTATGTATTCAATTTACTTTAAGTGAACCAAAAAACATTCGAGCTTCCAGTTACATGAGAATATCTTCTTATATTATTCTTGTTTTAACTTTTAATAAATCCGCCCCAATAAATGATGATTGGACATTAACTAAATTAAATAATGTGAAAAATAAATAGCCATTGGATATATACTACATGACAGTAAAAATGCAAAAGAATGAATACGTAATCAGGTAAATATATAAATTACACGATAGGCTGTACCGATTTATGCAAAAGATGCGAGGTACGTTGACAGATGAAGCGAGATATCAAAAGATCTACTGAATCAACAATAATCGTGATGCTCTTTCGGCAAGAGTAATCTTCTTACAAACTTTTTTTATATCTTAAAAAAAAAACATTTAGCATTCAGAATAAGGAATATTGACGTGCTGTCAGCAAATAGACGAGTACACTATGGGAATGGTATTCGAACTGAGAAAAGTAGGTTGGTCACTGTGTTGAATTATACACGCATAACGGTGTAACTGAGCTCCTGACTGCACCTTAACGAGTTTGGAATACTTTTCTATCACCAATTGCTTCGTAGTCTTGAGTCATAGTCGGATGACGAGGTTATACAGGAGTTGACATCCTCCTATTCATATCCACGCCACACCAGCGGAAGCACAGATTAACGTGGACACGTCCCTAATTTCCGCAACTAAACCAGCAATCTAATGAGAGACAATGTAGTTTCCTTCCTAGTCACTGCCCGTGCCAAGCGATGTTTCACTTTACTGATCTTAAGCCGGTGTGAAGCTTCTGAGCCATTGAGGCTCTATACCGAATCAAAGCGGGTGAACACTTACAAGCGTTCATTGTTTACCAGCTGTGACAAATATGTGACATGTTCCTGGGGGGACAGTTTTAGCAGAGTGTTATCATCTGCTAAAATCGTCACCCTAGATTTTTAGCAGAGTTACGAATGGAGGGATGCATTTATAGATTTGCTCTGGCAACCCCTTCTGGTGATATTTCATGGAAGTGCATTTTGTTCTGAATATTCCTTTATTAAGCAAGACATTCATTTATGCCTTCCGTTAAGAAGGGTTCCGTTGCATCAAGAAAACAGATGAATCCGTTTACCATGGTGTTGAGAGAGTGCCACGTGTACTACTTAGTGACATGAGCCCATGGTAATTAGTGTTTTCAGAACTTTTGTTAAAATAATAGGAGTATCGATGTATAAGTGACAAATACTATCTATGAATGCATCATGACTTGGGAATCCACTGTTGGAAAATTGTTTGTAGTAGAAGGGCTTGTGATTACACGTGAAAGACAGGTTTCATCTAGTAACATTGTTCAAGGAGAGCCGAATACAGAAGAACGCCTGAGCGAGTCAAGTAAAGTGCATTTCAAAGTATTCAGATATTTCCTTGTATCTCACCAATCGATAATATTTTAGGTATGACGTCGTTTGCATAAATGGTCGCCACTTCACCAGAAAATGAATTGTGTAACTATATGAGAGAGAAGCTATTCTTTAAGTGATAATCTTCGTTCTTACAGTTCGAGTCTGTATATAGATGCATTGATGAATAGATTGTCCACAGTAGTTTCCCAACAAATTATTGCGTATATTGTATAGTCACATTTTAATTATCACACCGAAATGAACATCACTTTTTTTTGTGGTTGTGTTTCTCTCCCTTTTTATCGACCCTCATCTTTTGCGCATACATTCTAGATGTTGTCTTTTCATAATCACGGTTTAAATTCAAGTAGTAATTTTCGTCCTGTATTTGTTGAAATGCTAACTTTATCAAAAGTTACTTATTCATTTAGGGACTTTTAAATTGTAAAAAACTTAACCAAACTCCTCTCCCTTTCCAAAAAAATTAGCATTTGATTACAGCCAGTGTCATTAAATCAACTAGTTTTCATTTTAAAATGTTTATATTGGAAAAATACATTATATCACTTTCTATCAAAACTATGATACGTGTAATTTAAAAATTCTTTATCATATTTATTTTTAATTTTTATTTGACGTTTTAATTGGATTTTTATTTGAAAATGAAATGTCTTTTTGCGTAATTGAATATTTAAACTTGTTTGCATAAATGGCGAGACAAAAATCGCTTGAAATTTTCGTTTTTTCTAGAATAAAGTCACGTTTTCCTTAAAGAAGAATTATCTTTAGACTTTTATACTTTGTTCAAATTAATACTGAAATTTATTACCTAATATGGTATTTTAATAATTAAAGTTTCACTTCTTCTATTTTTGGAAACATTTTAGCTCAACGTTAAAAAAAGAGTCTTTATCCATAAATAATAATTTAATAATCACTGTTATTCATTATTATTCTCTATATTTGTGGTTTCAACACAACAAAATAGATGTTGAAACGCTGTCGATACTTTTGTTCCCTAATATATTTATAATTTATGAAAAAAAAAATAGAAAACAGCTGAAGTTATTGCAAGATAAAATTAATGGAAATACTCCACCACAAAAACATCATTGACAATAACTTTTCATCCAGAGCGTCTAAAGAGAAACTATCACTTAACAATAGAATATGCAATCCACTTCCTCCCACTTTTTCTAAGAATCGTTGATAAGCAGGGAACATTGAGTAGGCAGCGCTTCTTAATGTGATGTACTCACGCAAATGGTTTCGTCGAAAATGATTCTCTATTTTACTTTATCACAGTGATAAACTTTTATTGCTTGTCTCCAAATCTTTACTCGACACATGTTCTCAGTTTTTCTGTAAATTTAACATGAATGGTTTTACTCAAGAAAGACATAAAACAGGCAAAAAGTGAAAGCACACTGTTTCAATTATTGAATATTTTATTTTATTTAATATGCAGCAATGCATTATTTTTTTATATTCTACCTGCATTTCTTTTCAAATTAGTACATATACAATGTTTGAAGAATAATGTAAAAAATGAATAGTTTTCGAAGCATATTTAAATTTCTATGTTCTAAAATTTTGTATTGTTAAACAAACATCCTTTTTGTGAATATAAAAGATTATTGTATTAATTTCTTTCTTTCTTTGTTATTTTAGTTACACATCCAACGAACTTATGTGTACAATGCACTAAATATAAAACACGTTATTTTAATCGCATGTACAGGACAGATGAGATTACTTAATTATCGATAGTAATCCTTCCATTTAAAGCGTAGTTAAAATAACGTGCATTGTATCTTGTGCATTATACACATAAATATATAACATTTAATGCATTCAAGTAAAGTTTAATCGGAAAGTTTTCATGTTCTGTATCTTCACTCAAAAATCTCTGGAAAACTTTGATATTCTTCTCTTTTTATGTTCCAAGCACGTCACAACATTGCTTTTAACTTAAAGAAATTTTTTTTCTTGCTACAGTTGCTGGTGCAAGTGCTGGAGTCCACTAGCGATGGACACACTCTGGTCCTGGAAGCCTTGTCGACGATGAGAGTACTTTTCGGCGAGGCTGTCAGATTCAAGTTTTTGGTGGGACTCATACAAGGCAGCGTTTCCTCGCCTCCTCTTTTCCAGGTGATTTATTTTAATTTTTCGAAAGCATAGGCACAACTGAATTGTATGTACAATGGTTATAAGAATATCTCCTTTAAGACAAAAAGTTTCGAAAATTTATATCATTCTTTTGTAGCTATAGAAAGTCTGCTATAGATATTCTTATTTGTATTTAGTCCAGAGTTGGATTCTACCAATTAGGTGAAAGCTACTGGGGGGGACTTCATAATTTAGAAACAGGCACCAAACAGAAGCTACCTCATACTTGACCTGCACCTCCAGATCCATTATTTTACTTGGAGAACATTGTGACTACAACCTGCTGTGTTCACTGGAGAATTCAACGTTCCACAGTGAACACAACGGACATTCAATTAAGTTGAAATTCGAACTCACTGTCTTCCGATGATGAGAATCGCTAACCAGAACACCGCTGCCATAAACTATGGAAAGGTACAAAAATATATAAATAAATTAATAATCAATAATCCAGATAATGAGTAAAATATATTATTTTCTAAGATGATTATCTAAATACTGAAAACACAGTATGTGTGCGTGAATGAGATAGTAAGTATTCTCCCCATGGAGTGAATTTTAATATCATTTCGTATATGGTCAATTTGGAAAGCAAGAAAGTTGATTTTTTCAGTGTCACTTCTCCATTAGCATCTGTTGAGGTATTTACGATCGCACATGAATTTCTTTATCAAACCTGTTCCTTTTTATCTCAAACATAATTACACTATTGGCCATTAAAATTGCTACACCAGGAAGAAATGAGATAACAAAATGATATTTATTGGACAAATATATTATACTAGAAATAACAAGTGATTAAATTTTCAAAAAATTTGGCTTTATAGATTCTGAGATATCAGTACCCAGAACATAACAGTAATAACAGCAGTTATACGCCTGGGCATTGAGTCAAACAGAGATTGGATTGCATGTACAGGTACAGATGCCCATGCAGCTTCAACACGATGCCACAGTTCATCAACCGTAGTGACTGGCGTTTGCTGACGAGCCAGTCGCTCGGCAACCATTGACCAGATGTTTTCTATTGGTGAAAGATCTGGAGAACGCGCTGGCCAGGGCAACAGCCGAACATGTTCCGTATCAAGGAAGGTCCGTACAATACCGGCAACATGCGGTCGGGCATTATCCTGCTGAAACGTAGGGTTTCGCAGGGCTCGAATAAAGGGTAGAGCCACGGGTCGTAACACACCAGAAATGTAACGTGCACTGTTCAAAGCACCGTCAATGCGAACACGAGGTGACCGAAACGTGTATCCAATGGCACCCCATACCATCACGCCAGGTGATGAGCCAGTATGACGATGACGAATGCACGCTGCCAGTGTGCGTTCACCACGATGCCGCCAAACACGGATGCGACCATCATGATGCTGTACACAGAACCTGGATTCATCTGAAAAGATGACGTCTCGCTATTCGTGCGCCCAGGTTCGTCGTTGATCACACCATTGAAGGCGCTTTTGTCTATAACGCAGCGTCAAGGGAAGCCGCAGCCATGGTCTCCGAGCTGAGAGTCCATGCTGCTGCAAACGTCGTCGAACTGTTCGTGCAGACACTTGTTGTCTTTCAAACGACCCCGTTTCTTGACTCACGGCTCTTGACGTGGTTGCACGATCCATTACGGCCATGCGGATAATATGCCTGTCTTCTCGGCTGCTAGTGATAGGTGACCGTTGAGATCCCGCATGGCGTTCCGTATTACCTTCCTGAACCCATCGATTCCATATTCTGCTAACAGTCATTGGATCTCGACCGACGCGAGCAGTAATACTGTGATAAGATAAATCGCAATCCCGGTACGCTACAATTCGACCTTTATCAAAGTGAGAAACGTGCTGGTACGCATTTCTCCTTCTTACACGAGGCATCACAACAACTTTTCACCAGGCAACAACGTTCAAATGCAATTTGTGTATGAAGAACCGGCTGAACAATTTCCTCATTTAAACACAATGTAGGTGTCGCTACTGGCGCCTGCTTTGTCTGAATGCGCTGAAAAGCTAATCATTTGCATATCACAGCACCTTCTTCCTTTCGTATAAGTTTCACGTGTGTAGCATGTCGCCTTCTTGGTGTAGCAATTTTAATGGCCAGTAGTGTATAATGGTTTGAAAAGGAAAAAACAATAAAAATACAAATTCAATAATCTAATACGTCATATATGCAAAAATAAATGGAAGGATGATATGAAATATTAAAATTAACAATGAAATTGGGAACAAAAAGAAATGCCTGATATTTTGAATAAAAATTATTTAAGAATATTTCTTATATAATTTTCAGTTGTTTAATTAAGAGGAAAATAATAAAAATGACATGAAGTTGGAAACCAGCTGTGAATGAAAAAGGATTGGGGGAAGTAAAGAAACGTCGTAATCAGTGACTTATATAGGAAAGAGTTTTTTGAAGTCAGGATGAAGATATTAAAAGTACAACAATAGTTCTTTTTAATCAGACGCAAGTGTAAGCCTTTAAATATACAACTATTTGGGAATATCTACCGTCCATGATATAAATCAATTTCATGGAATTTCGGGGATAAAAAAGCATGTTCATGAACACTGTGAGAGATTTTTGTAAAATACTGCATTATTAGAATAGGCCAGACCTCACCCACTGCGCATTCAGCTTTCCCATAAAATTGGGAAGACAGTTTTGTCAGTTTATTTGCTTGTAAGAAATAACTTCGCTTTCATTTTATTGTTCCTTATTTTAAAGGAAAACAAAATTTTCATTTAAATTCGCATAAAGCCTGAGAAGGACAAATAATACAGATAAAAGTGAGTAAAGAATCCCATTTTATATCTCTGACAGGCGCTGATCTTCAAATAAGCATCCAATACTTTTTAATATGCAATATATGCAACGGTTGGAGATAAGTATTAAAGAAATCACTCAATTAATTGTTTTGGATCAAAACTGACGCATCATTAAATAGATGACAGACATTATTTTACTACATCTTGCGCAAACGCAATAATGTTATATGAATTATTTTATATGCAAAGATGGCGCTATTTAATATTTTATACTCACGTCACTATAACAATAAGAAGATACAACTGTAGTTGAAAAAGTCTCATGGTAAAAATAGAAATCAGAAGAATTACTGATGCAGTAAACTATATATATATATATATTATGAATTGGTGTGACATATTTTTAATATTTTCGAAAATCATAGCAAACTTTGCTACAGTTTCACGAATTCATATGCAAAAAATAGGGGAAGAAAAGACTCGTCATCTTAAGACTTTTAAAAATCGTTATAGATTTTTATCAATTTTTTGCGAAGTCCATGTGGTGAATTGTTTTCACTTTGGAATATCGTCATGGTTGAGATCCTTTAAAGGTCATCATTTGTAATTTTAAGATTTCAAGCATAAGTCCAGACACCCCTCGTTTAAATCTCTTCTCCTGATGTTGGGCTGGACATCTATTTATGTTACAACGTGAGCGATTGCTTAAGTTTCTTTTAGTCGCTGCTTTGTCTTTTCTGTCCTTGATGCAATGGCAGACTTTCGACAGTCTTTTGCTTTCTTTGTTATTTCAGATTCAGGGGGTGGTTCTCTAGCTCATTTTTTGTAGATATAAAATAAATGAAAACGATTTTTTAGCGATATCAACATTGATATTATTCTCAATGAATTTTAATAAATTGATGTACATATATTATTTGTGATATTTAGAGTTTTTAAATAATTAATGATTAAAAAACCAAACTATCGAATATTAAAACTAGATTAGAGTTTACATGACTTTACAAAGGAAGATTCCTATACATTTCTTTAATTCCCTATATTAGTGCATATTTTCAGTTTCCAAAAACACAAATTACATCAATAATGTTTTGCTGGTATTTAATAGTATAAATATAGGTCGAGAGAAAGACGCATAAAGCCTCGTAACAAACTTAAGGTAGGATAAATAATCTAGGAAATTACATTTGAATTAAATAATTTATTAGTCATCCAAAATACTTGAAATAAAAAAAAACAATCAAAAATATCATAACAACTATATAAAATATTATTACCTATTGTTGAAAACATAAAAGACTGAGGTTTTTTTTTTGCGGTAAATAAATCATTATACAAGTTTTTGAAAATAAAGAAATGTATGAAAATAATGAATAATTTAATTTATTCTTTGGTTTAGGCTGTTAATATTTCCATTAGATAGTTTCATTGCATTTCTTATTATTTAATTCCTCATTTTTATTTCACGAAGAATCATATTTTTTACCTTTAAAGGTGCTCTTAAAATGTTCAAGTAAATTAACATATCTCAGAATCTAAAGTTTTTTTCCAAGTTATGATACAAAAAAATGTAATTAAGGAAAGCTAAAATATAAAAGGATAAATCGACTTCTCAGATGCAGTATATAATTTATGCATGCATTGTTTGCAATGCATTATTCCAGCCAATCTGTAATATAATTGATAGTTCAGGGTTGTTTTATTTTTAAGATGGCATTTATACATATGTATCAACATTAAAAATTAATTTCTCTATTTTGTTTTTCATTTCTTGTAACAAATATTTCTTTGGTCATTATGTTTCAGATATTAATTATGTGACTCGCGTGGCATACAAAGTGTTGGTTTCTTCATAACAATCCCATTTTCCGCATCTCATTATATATTGCCCTTTCTTTCAGAGTACAGCTTTGAAGTTCTTGAACGCCCTGCTGAAAAGCAGCCCGAGGCCGGCGGACCGAATTCGTCTTCAGTGCGAACTCGAAGAGGCTGGATTAGATATTAATGCGCTGCACTCTGTAAGCCATTAAAATCGTCTTCTGTTTATAAATATACAAACAAATAATTCCTTGACTAGTTGTTCTCAATACTCAATGATACAAATTTTAGTCTTAAATTTTAATCTCAGAACACCGATAGTGGTGGCATCTTTAAACATTAACATACCATTTTTTTCCCTCTTTACTGTTAGATTTAATAGCAGACGCACAAAGTTTGCCGAGTTTGATTTTAGTGTTGTGATTTTCACAAAGTTAGGTTTTGATGCACAATTAGAGGGGTCTAAAAATTTTAAGTTTCATCACTTCCTTTAACTTTACAGAATAAAACCCTACAACTTAAAATGAAAAATTCTCATCGAAATATCCTCATTTTTTTAAAATATCAATAAAGTATACCAATGAAATGGAATATACAAATTAGTTTTCTTTTCTCATAAATCAGTGGAAGACACAAAGACATACGCGAATTTTTTGACGCGGTGTCTTTTAGATCATAAAGAGCATGAACTGCTTGTAAGTAATTGAAAAAAAAATGTGTATACTCTATTTCCTACTCACAGAAAATTAATCAAAATAAATAATAATAAATATATTTTTATATATATATATATATATATACTGCTGGCCACCCAAATTGCAACATCAAAAAAGGCAAGAGATATCACAATAAAATTTATTTTGTAGAAAACAGATTGACTAAGTATCAAATGATTAAATTTATAGACTTTCTGTAATGTGTGGTTCCTGCCAAAATCAGTCGCCATTAATGGAGATCGCCGTTGCCACACGCCTCGACATTAATTCAAAGAGACTTTGGATGTGTTCTTGGGGCACAGCAAACCAAGCAGCTTCCACACGTTGCTAACGTTGATCTGGTGTGCAGCTGGGGATATAATCTGGGTTAGTCGTTGAGCAATCAAGGACCACATGTTAACTACCCGTGAAAGATCCGGAGAGCAAGCCTTCCAGGGAGGCAGTTCAATCTGGTGATTGAGAAAGAACCATTGTACAGTGCGTGCCACGTGTGCTCGCTCACGCATTATTCTGTTGATATATGCCTGTGGGCAAGTCCTGAAGATAAGGAAGGACAACTGGCTCCAACAACTCGGAGGTGCAGCACTGGCTGTTTTAAGTACCAGCAATGCTTACTAGAAGAGTGCGAGAATGATATCCAATAAAGTCATACCATAACACCCAGTGCAGGACCAGTCTGGCGGTGATTAACGCAGCTGTTTAGCATCTTCTCTTCACGATGTCTCCCGACTCGAATGTGACCCTCATAGTGTTGCAAACAGAAGCGTGACTCGTCAGTAAAGACGATTTCATTCCATTCTGTAATCCACATCCTTCTTTCATTGCACCATTGGCGGCGGACGTCTGTGGTTCTGTGTCAAGGATAGAAGAAATGGACGTCTTGCGTACAGACCACTTTGCTGTAGAAGACGTCAATTCGTACGCTCAGACACTGGATGATGCGTTACAAACTGAATGGTTCGTGATGTGACTAAGCGATGCATCACTGCCATGCGCACAATTTGCTTATCATCACGTGAACTGATGCACTAAAGTAATGCATGTTGCAAATTTACAACATGTTACATGTTGTGAATTGTTATTTGCGTGCTTCCTTCAAGGTATTGCATTTATGATGGCCAGTAGTGTATATACGTATTTCGGTAGCTCTTTTAGTTTAACTTTTAAAAATTCACAAAAAAATGTAAAGCAATGCAATTTTCATAATAGTTAACTAGAAAATTGAAATTCAACCAATTAGATTCCTATTTTTTTTTAACATAATTCAATTTATTATAGCTTTCTTCAAGAAAATTGTAGATGTAAAAATAAAAAATAAATAACAAAAATCTCGAAAATAAAGTGATACAACCACTTAATGGAACATAAATACTTTAAGTTATACATTTCAAATGTAATAATGTAATTCAATTAAAATAATATAAAAATACATAAAAAAAAAAATTAGTAGAAGATGATACTTTCTTCTCATTTTCGAATCTAATCAAAGCATTCATAAAATGCTGTTTGGCTCTACTCAAATGTTAAATTTCAGAGATAAAAATATTTCCTTGATTTTGAAGAATAGGAATAGAAAATAATAATCAACGGTGATGCAATATTCATTACCGAAGATACCCGACACTGTTTTCCGAAAAATTCAGTTTCATAACATCGAAATTTAAAATCATATTTTCTGAATTATGTATTGCCAGCGTCCCTTTTTCTTAAATATTTTAAATAAGATTGCTATATATATTTTCAGAAATCATTTGTAGATGGTGACACATACTTCAGTGGGGACAACTATTTTTAAGTTTAAAATGAATTAAAAACTTAAATCATTAATTTAAAAATGATAATCAAAATATTTCAATCTTAATTTAAAAAAATCAATGATCCTAGACCTTTAAGCAATTAATTAGAAAAAGTGCACAAAATAATATGATATGAAAGAGACTGTTATCAGACTAAAATGATACTGCATTCCACTGTGTAATTTGTTGTAAGGATCCATTCGTCTTCTTCTAGGAACTGCGGAATAAATGTGTTCCCTGTACCGATCCTATTTGGTCAGAATTAGAAACATGGAAAACAACATATTTGGATATGGAAACAGTAACGGGAGGTAAACAAAATCTAGAGATCGAAAATGAAAGGCTACAGAAAGAGGTAAGTTAAAAACATCTCCAATTTATAATAGGAAAACTGCTTCATATTTCTGCCTCTATTTTGAGTAGGTAATTTCTGAATAATACATAATCCAAGAAGAAAGTAAGCTGACCAAAACATCAGTTCAAACAATGAAATTGTTGTTAGCACTTGACGAGAACGAAAAACTATTGACAAAATTTTTAGAATAGAAAAACCATTGGACACGAATGCCACATAATCCTTTTGGCGCATATTTTAATTTCGTCATATTTTTTGCGGGTTTTGTTTCTGGATATTTTATTATATTAGAAAGATCAAGAGAGAATATTCAATAACATTTTATTTTGGCAACTCAAGTTTGTATATTATCGCTCTGAAATTGAGAACACTTCGAATTTTCAGAATTCTTTCTTGTAAGGATAATTAAAATAAAATAGATTCTTAAACAAATTCTAATTTCATAATTTTATTTGTTTTTTATTATGAATTGGATTTAATTTTCTTTAGAAAATGACGTAATAATTTTAACTTTTCGATATTGTTATACCACCAAAAAATTAACAATGTGTGAAAAAATTACGGCATCTATGCCAATTATTGAAAATGATATTGATTATTGATGTTTTATTGATAATTATTGTAATTAGCAATGAATCTAAATCACTGGAGATGGAATCTCTGCAGATTTTGTTCTTTTACAGATTTTAATCACATCAATTTTTGTCTCACTATTTATAGAATAAGAATTTTAAAGAGATTTTTAAACTATTTTTAGATTTATTGAGAGGTATTCAATCCAAGTCAATTAAAATTTGAAAATCAATCACCTTTCACTGATCAAATGAAATCCCAAAATCAATTTTAAAATATTCCCTGTAGAAAAGGAATATAAAATATCTTATTATCAATAGATCAGGACACACCTCAGAGAATATCTGCAAATTTCGATTATGATAGGCAGGACTTTTCTTTCAAGAAGATGCCAATGTTTAATTTGTAAAAAAAAAAAAAAAAAAAAAAAAAAAAAAAGCTTTTAATTTTTTACTCATTAAAAATAAACCAAGTATCCAAGAACAAAATACTTGTTATTGTATCACTTAATACAGAAATCCAATAAAAATTAATTATGCTTAGTTTTAAACTAGATCAAGGTAAAATGCTAATGTCACATCAGCAATATTTATGATGATGGATTACTCCTATTTTAAGAGATCAAGAAAAATATATAATTAATACAATATTGTCTAAATAAATGCATATATGACATTAAATAATTGAGATATTTATTTAAATTACAAAACAGATACAAACCCATTAACTAAACATTTTTATTGATAAAAAAGTTCTTTTAAGCAAATTTATTAAGTTTTGTTTACTCATATACTATTATATTGTTGATATTTATATCACTTTAACACTATTTAGTTGAAATTTCAGATTGTACGTTTTAAACTTGAAAACTGATAACATTTTCTTTTTCAGGTTCATTTGCTTCGCCAAGCTCTACAGGTAATAATTAAAAAAATTCTGTTATTACATTTCAACTCCTTTTATTTAGTACCACATTAACGTATAAGAGCTTCGACTTTTTAGACAGTTAAAACGACTCATTTCGTCAGAAATATTAAAACTGATTGCTGTATACACAGCATGAATAGACTTTTTTATGTGAAAAATTCTATTCAGTATATAAAGAAAATTTTCAATTATTGTTTGGAATTTCTTGTTACTCAATTAATTGGAAAAAGATTGGAAAAAATTTTTGAGGCATACAAATTTTTTGATCTTGTAAAAATTTGAAGCCCGGTGGCGAAGTGGTAGCGCTTGGTTTACCCAAGACACAAGTCTGAATTTCTGTACTCTGGTTGAGCAACATCAACTCAGATTGATATCCCTTCTGTCGGTCGATAAAAGGAGTACCAAGCATGCTTAGGAGCTAAACACTGGTTGTTTCGCGTTAGACCGACCATCTAAGCGAAACATATGCTTCGCACTCCAAGGAACCGCTATCACGAAAACAGACATTGTAGAGCCCCTTATGGGCTGACCTGGGACTAAATTTTAAAAAAGTTAAGTTACCCTATTTTCCTATATGTAATTTACAGCGGCATATATCCGCACGATCTTTTTTTCGAGTAAAAAAAGTGTCGCTTAATCAGCAGCGGCATATAATCCGCGACAATTTTTTTCGGCTAAAAGTCGAAAATATATATACTGCTGATAATATAAGTGTTATATAATATTAAAAAAAATTCATTATATGAATAAAAGTACAATAAATTGTATAGAAAAACATTTATTATGAAAAAAACCTCTTTGGATCACCTCACCGCAAAGTGCGATAAACAGATAGAAAGCACGAGATTGATCAAGATTCCGAGAAGATTCTAGTAAAACTAGAATCTTCTCGGAATTTCGGAACGATTTTTTGTCTCTAATAACTTTTAAAACGATGTTAAACACATTAAAAATATATATTTACTTCGCTAATAATTAAATAAAAGAAATGGATCATGTTGGAACTGCGTATTTTGAATATTTTTCTTTTGTACCGAAAGTACTTTATTTTTCACTTCACATTAATACGTTTGTGGCCAATTTTTTATTTGCTTTTACTGTAGCTCTTAATTTAAATTGTAATTAAAATGTTTTCGTTTGACAATACATGAACTTGAATATTTTTAGAAAGTAACAGTTCAAGTCATGACAAAATGTGAAATGACGTTAGCGAATTACAACTGTAATATCTTTTCAAGGACTGAATTTGTTCTTGAATGCAATTGGACAAGGTTGATTTTAACTGAGAAATAACTCAGCCATGTCGTGGCGCCACCTGTTATTTATTTTATGAAACAATCAGTATTTCTTTCAAAACGTTCTTGTAAGCTTTTCAGATGGAAAATGTATTTTATCAGATTTTCCGCAGTGATTTATAATCGTAACGAAATTCGTAGCTTTTTAACACATAATATGCGGATTATGGACAAGAAAATACGGTAATATGGAAATATTAAAGTTTTAAAATATTTCAGTTAATTTGGAAGGTATAACTTTACAATTTTAAATTATATTTGAAAATATTTAATATTTACTAGTTTTGTTTAAGATACCAAGTGCTATTATAGAATCAATATTGCTGCATTGATTAAAATTATCACAGTATATTTAATGAGAATTTTCGGTAAAAAAGAAATTTATTTAATTTACCTTCTCTATTAAGAATTATAAGATTTTCATCAATGATTACAATGTGTTAAAAGAGTTTACATGATTGAAAAATACCTACATATATATTTTAAAAATTAAATTCTTTTTGCCTTTATCATGCTAGAAATAAGTAATTGAATTTTAATTTTTTAAACAAAGCCTATATTTGACATTTTGAAAAATGTTAATTTTCTACGAAAAATATGAATTTCTGTTGTAAATATTCATTCTGCAATCACAGGTAGCATTCATTTCAAAATGTGAATCAGAAAGAATCCTTACGGTGGGAAACTTTTTAAGTACTTTAAGATTTTTCCTTGCTTGCATATTAAAGGATTGTTTTATATTTCAGAAATTAGAAGAGGATAAAATAAATTTAATGCAAATTGAAACGGAAGTAAGTATTTACAGAATTTATTTTTTGAAACTAAAAGTGTACATTTTTAATCATATATATATATATAAATATGGAACACACATTTTCATTTCCCATTAAAATAGATAAATGCTATAAAGTATATACTTGTCTATATCATAATTAATATTTTCAAATTAATATTAATTTTTAAATCTTGAAAATAATGCTTATTAAAATTTGTTTTCCGAAAATTCTTTTCTTTTTAAAATATTTCATCAGTTCTAATTATATAAAAAAATAATTTAAAAAAAAAAAAAAAAAAAAAAAAAAAACATATTGTTCATTTGAATATACCCTGCATACAATGAACAATTTTAAGATTGAAGTATTTTCTCAAAGAAATCTGAAGAAAAGAAAACGATATTTGGAAATCTTAATGGTACATAATTTATTTTTTTTAAAGCAGTGTTTTTAAACTCGTATGTAAAAAAAACAAACCCATAACTTTGTTTCATAAAAAAAATTTCGTAATATTAAGAAAATTAATTTCTATGGGAAAATTAACGAAGGAAGAGAATTATCTAAAGAAATTGGTTTCATAAAATTCGGAACATGAAATATATAAAAATTTTCCTATTCATAATGTTTAAATATAATATTTTTATGGAACGTATAAAAGATTAAAAGATTTTAACTAATTTTGGGTACTTTGTTTTCATCTGTCGACAATATTGTAAAATTTCCGTTGAAAAGTCAAACTTAGATGAACAAAATGCTCTGCTTTTTATAGTTAAATTTATTTCCATTCATTATCTAATTGACAGAGAAATAGTTCGTTTTGTAAGATATTTAGTAGTAAAAAATTTTAAATAATTGATACAATAATTCAAATATTTTAATAAATCTCTAAAAAATATGTTTTTATACTATATTTCATTTATTCCCATCAATTAAATTTAATTTAAATTTATTTATTACCATGAGAAAAATAAAAACTATAGTGGTCTTGCAATTTTTTAAGGCCCTATGAGTGATGATGTTGATATAACAGATTTTAATACAAAACAATTTTCTTAACATTTATGTTTGTCTAAGTTGACAATTTTGTGTATTCATGAAGTTGTTTCAAAATTTTATAAAAAGAATGTATCATTTTTGAATTATCTATCTAGTTTGCATATCAAAGTATCTTAATCGTATATAAGAAATACACATTCTGAATTTATAACTTTTAAAATTTTTGTTACAATATTGCTGATATTTTATAATATCAGTAATAACTTGAACAAATATTCATCTCAGATACCATATATTCTTTAACTTAATTATGTATCAAATTCAACGAAAATCAATGCTGGCAAACAACTTTTGAGAAATGTTACTTTAAGAGATTCCTTCAACAACATCAATCAATTCAGAAATGTTACATTCAACTCTTATTTATAAAAGCTAATAAATTGTATTAGATAATGGCTATATTTAAGCACCAATATCTGAGTTTTACACATCAGATGAATAAAAAATTTTCAGATAATTAAGATGTGGAGAAATAAGCTAATAAAAATATTTTTATCAGTTGAAAATAAAACTGAAATTGCCCTATTTATTTCAGCTGAAAGAAAAATGCCAAGATCTGAATGATGAAGTAGCAACTTTGAAAACTGAAATAAAAACCCCAAAAGTAAGTGATTACACATCCAAAAAAAAATTATATTTTATTGAATATCTTACGAATACAGAAAATAAATGTAAGAGCAAAATGGATTCTTTTTACTTACAGTTAATACAACTTATTTTTACATTAAAAGAAATTATAAAAAGCACACATATCATTTTAAAATTTATTTTATGTAATTACCAATTTAAATTTTCAAATAAAAAAAGTGACGGTTTTGAAATTATAGAGTATGCAAAAATGTTATTCTCCCATTAACGACAAAGAAATACTAATATCTGGTTTTAGAAAGAACTTAAAATAAACAAGAATATAAAAAAGAAAAAATAAAGTATGTAGATTTTCAAATTTTAAACTATCTGTTCTTTTCGAACGCAAGTTTTAAAATGGAATATTTTATTTAATTACTAATGTAAATAATTTCTTTTTTAATGAAAAATTGAAATTGCAAATGAAAGATAAAAATTCCAAATTTTGTAATATCAGTATTTTTTGTAAATTCTGATTTTTTAGGATCGTTACAATTAAAGACTTGGTTTATTTTGGCATTGTTATAAAGTTTTTTATCGAAAACATTTGAAAAAAAATCAATGCATACTAAATATAACATGCCAAAAATAAAGCTTTATTTTCGTAGTACATGAGAACATTGCAATTTTTCTCATGAAAGTACTATCTTAAGAAGTTTGCTAAAAAATTTGATTACAAAAATGTATTAACCAATGTAAATGCAGCTAAACAAGGAATGTAAATCTTTACAGCTATTTCTTATATATTTTTTATAGTTTAGTCACAAATATTTAAAAAGATAATAAACATGTCTATAATATATTACAGCTTGTAGAAGATACTCTTGCTACTCCAAGCTCTTTTATTGAAGATCTACCAGATGAACAACTAGGGAAAGAAGAGATATTTATTGATGTGCCTACTCTTCGACCGCCGATTGGATTCAGATCAGATAGCCAAGGGGAGTCACCAGAATACTCACCAATTCTCAGTAATAAATCAAGACGGTCACTTTGTCAGAGTGCAAATTCTTCAGACAAGGATTCAGCGCTTAGTGAATCAGAATCAGACAGTGGTATCAATTGGAGTTACCCAGAGCCTCACAGGTCGAAATGGAACAGCATGTTGTTTCAGTACAGAAGCCTTTCAGAGAACAGAGATACTGGAGAGGGGGAAACAAAGGTGGTGGATTCTGCCAATTTTTTTATGTTGAGGGGATGCAGGACAGATAGGGTGAGCTTACCAATGAACGAATCGAAAGATAAAATTATCAAATTTTCTTCAAGGAAAACAAATGATATCATTCCTTCTTATCAGTTTCCAATTGCTTATAAAAGCAATTTCTTGAAAAAAGGGCACAGTACTTGCGATTTATATTCAGGAAATAACAATGGGTACAAGTCATTACCTCAAATTCCGCCACCCGATTACATTGCAGCTTCCAATGGCACCATGAGTGCTTTAGTGCACAGAGAAATCACCAAAGCTGTAAAGCAAATCAGTGGATGGATTTGATTAAATATTTTCCATTATAACCTCTGGCAATTTTTTTAGTCATCTTTGATTAAAAACTTGTTCAGAATGTGGTAACGAAAAAAAGGAACATCTTCCACTCTGAACAAAGAGTTTCGATGAAGAAAGTTCCTTCAAAGAAAAGCTCACTGAATGAAATGCACATTTGTCGAGATTTCAAGTAAAATGTTTTTGTCATTTTTCTGCTTAATGAAGATTTTGTTATTACATGATCATTCCAAGTCTATTCATTATATATTACAAATGGTTGAATATTAAGATAAATTTATATAAAAGTTTAAAAGCGCACATTCACTTTGTTTCATACAGAAATCATTTTTATATAAGCTTTTATTTCTTTACTTTACCTCAATAAAGTTTTCACCTAGCACTGCTTCTTTTATAGCAATTATGCATTTTATACCATTGTTTTCAGAGTACTATACCATTATCTTGCTTTGAAATTATAAATACAAAATGAAATACTATAAGTCAAACAAAATAATTCTGTTATCTTTCTTAATGATGGATGTTACTCAAGTTTTGAAAAGTTAAGATATTTACTTTTATCCAAAAAAGTTAATTGGTATAAAATTGCCATTTATTGCTTTTACTTGATGACAGCATTTAACTGTCTTTGTCATACACTAACAATAAAAAAAATGTTTCATATCAATTTCTAAATTATTTCTACTACATGAGTCTGTTTTATTTCATTAGAGTGGTTTTATTATTGAATGTTTTTGTGATAAAGATAAAAAACATTTTAGAAACAAGAATTTTTTATGGTGAAACATTTATTTGAAAATTTAGTAATATTTCATAATCGCTAATTACTTTTATACAAAAGATTGTTTACAAGAAAATTTACTCTACAGTTATTCTAATTAATTTGGTAACTGACCCCTTAAAGATGAGAAAAATTTAGTAAACTTTGAAGCTAAATATATCACTTATTTTTTGTCACAGAAATCAAGCTTTACTTTAGATTTGTTAGAGAAAGGGCAAATTTTTTTTTTCTAAATACAATCATAGGGATATCTGAAAATTATACAATATAAATTTTACAATTTTTGCAAATAATCGAATTTTTAAATTTAAAAATGTCAGCATGAAAGTACCCTTTACTGAAACATTTTGAGAAATAATGGTCTATAAAGCACTTTACTATGCACCCTGAATATATGTGAGGGTAAGTGCAGCTTTTATGAAAATTGATTTATTGGTACCATGACATGATTATTCTATTGTTTTATCAAATCCATACTTATCTCTCTCTCAATTTATTTCATTAAATCTAATCTTTTCTTATTTAGAATAAAAATAAATGTTTACAAAACTGAATCCCTATCACAGACTGACACTGGAAATAATCGAACATCAAAATGAGTTGATTATAAAATTATCTCATTTTATCTTTTTATTACTCAAATATATATTTTTGACAATTGATTACATTATTAGTAAAATTTCAGTGATAAAGATATTAAATGCTCACCAAACATGAGAGGAAATGGAAAAATAAAAGGGTAGCAAAAATTTCTATTATATTTTTTTTATAATAATTGGAGATACATATTATATACATAGTACAATGATTCTAAGAACGTTTAACATATGAAAACTGAAATATAACACAATGGAAGCTACATTATTAAAATACTAAATGAGAAAATGCAAAATTTTTATCATATAATCAATAGGAACTCCCATTTATGTATATGTTTTTTATATACTATATGATTTATGAAATGTCTAATGTTACATATTATTTTAAATCCTAATTACCACTTTTGATGCTGCCTTTAAATTATGTTCGAAATTTATATCCATTTTTTAGAAATAGCCATATTTAAATAACACTGAGTTTTTTCCAGATTAGAGAAAGCAAATTATTAATTTGTTGTACCACAAATTTATTTACATTAATTTTAAAGCAAACTGCACTATCTTATATGAATTGAACAAAAATTGTATTAATCTTTTGCTGATCACTAGTAAGATTAAAAAGATGTATATAAATGTTATAAATTATTACAATAGCAGCTTCAAGCACAAAATTATAATTTGTTTCTAAAAAAAAAAAAAAAAAAAAAAAAAAAATCAAGAAACAACAGTAAGACATACATACAAAATTTTCATTTTTAATTATATAAAAACATGGTACATCAGCTACATAAATATGTTGAAATTTGTTTTTTATTACTTTACACTGTTGGTTTCAGTTTATACAGAAAGTAAAATGTTTAAGTTAACATTTAAAATAAAATGCGTTTCCATGTTATTGGTCTGCAAAGTAAAGTTCGAAAAATTAAGTTAGGCAAATCTTCCAATATGCAGAAAAATGTACAGTAGTACACAAACAATGATCCTGCGAAAATGATGAAAATGAAAACAGCATGGTAGAATATTCACTGGACACTCAGTAATGCACCATAATAATCTGTTTAAAATAAAAACCCAATTTCAGTACATTATAGAATAATTCAACATAAATTATTGTATAAAACATTAAAAACTCTTGTGAAAAAATAATTTGACTTTCAAAAACATATATTGAGTGAATTTGATATATATATTTTTTTTTACTTTCAAGACATATAAGTATTGTAAATTTTCTCATTTACCCTTCAAATTAAATAAATTTAAGAGTAAAATATAAGCACTTACGCTCTTAAATATAGTTCTTAGATTATTGAAGAAATGCATTTTTAAATATATCAAAGAGAAATACAATTTATTTCTAGGTGAAAAGAATTAAAGGAATTTCTTAAATTCATAATTTTGTTTTTCTAAGAATTTTCCACCATTTTAATGAGATCAACAAAATATAAAAAAAGAAACATTTTTTATTTACATCTCCTTAACATAGCAAATTAAATTACCCTTCACCAATTAGAAACCTAAATACATGGCTGATCCTAAAACAATAGCTCAAAGAAAGAACACTAAAGCACAAGTTCAGTAATATGGATACAGAAAATAGAGTTTTCTAACTCAATAAACTAGTTTCTTCAGCTTAAAAATGTGCAGTAAATTGACTTAAAATAAGCAATTTTTTCACATTATTAATAATAAAATAGAAATTTCATGGTAATTTTATAATTTATGCAAATTTATAATGATATAAAGTTTATATTGTAAAAAAAAATTATAATAACTTGCAGCAATATACACTATTTAAAACACTTAAAGAACATTGTAAGTTCATAGAATAATGATACAAGCAAATTTTTCTTTTCAAACTTTGGAATATTCATATTTTGAATTTGAAGTCAAAAACATTTAAGCTGTACAAGTATGATTAGATTTTGAAAGACAAATCAGCATGCAGTGATCAACATTTAGTGCTTTGTGTTGTCATCAATGACATTAAACTAGATTAGTAGTTTAGAGAATTGATAAGATAGAAACAGTCCAAACACAAGCCAAAATAGCAAAGGACATAGCAGTTTAATGAAATGTGGTTCCAGGACTAGGAACCGTTTTCAGGACGCTGAAAGTACAAGTCAGAGCAGGGTCATAGATGTGCAGCTCAAAATTGGTTCCACGTGGTCTACGTATGCTGACAGAAATAATACTTTCATGTGTTCCATCAATAGCAAGATTAGGCTTTTAAAGAATGGACAACAGAACATGGGAACTAAATATGAAATAAACGATGCAATATCTTTTTTTTTTATCTGAACAGTTTCATTTTCTAGTCCTTCTAATAATAGGCATTTTTCTCTATAACGAGGAAATGTGGCGATTGAAACAATCCTGCATTTATGCAAGGAAGATAAGATTTGTATGTTAAAGAGTGATTATATATGATAGCATCTCCATTAATTGATCCATTCACTTGTAGGTAACATAGGGATAAGATCCTTAGACTAATTGTAGCTCCTTATGCTATAGAGGATGAAGATGATTTCATGTTATATGACTAACAAATTGCATGTGACATAATGCTCATTTGTGATTGATTTACTTTTCAAGATCTGAGTAATATGGCTTACACATTCTCCAGACATAAAACCAATATAATATGTCTGGATATTTTAGGCAGATTAAGTTTTTTAGGCACCTACTTTTCACACAAACTCTTAACTGGATAAAGCTTTCTTAATTAATAGTTATACCGGGGGTATACATATACATACTAATAAAAACAATTTACTGAAAAAAAAAAAGAAATTAAGTAATTTTTCTTTTTTTCAGGTGCAAAAATTCTGTTTTTCTCTTTTGTTCCTAAACCATCAATAAAACGCATTTTTTTCAACTAAAAATGAATTTTTTCTTGTATAAATTGTTACATTTTTCAATCAAATACAGTCATTGAAACAATTCCACAGTTGCAAGGGCCATCCACAATCACTATATACTTTCAGTGTTTTGAACAGTACATTTTATAACATGAAACAGAGTTTATTATTAAAGACATTTCTTATTAAAAATATTAACAATAAATGATTTCAAGTGCATCTTAATTTTAATAAAAAGTTCTAAAATGGAAGCAAATTTTTTAAATTTTTGTTTTTTATTTAAATATAGAAATTTAAGACTTTTAAATTCTAAAACTACAATGAAAGCATATTTCTAACACAATGTTAAAACTATATTTTATCAACACATACTCAGTTTCTGATTCCGCAACCTAAAGGAGATACAGCAACTTCTATATTTTGAGAACCTTCTCGGGGTGGACTCTATAACATAATAACACATTCATCAGGCACAATAAATACATGTGTAAATTGTCAACAAGTTTTAAAAAAATCAAAATTTCAAAATTAGTATAAATTATAAAATACGGATTAAATTTTTTAAATAATTTCTTAATATGCAAATTTTGGAAAAAAAAGGGATAAAAGTTTACCTGACCAAAGCCTTCTAAAATGAGTGATAAAGAGTCACAATGACATTAAATGAATGTATTAAATTCATTCGGCAAATATTGTACTTTAGTAAGTAAAAAAGTGCTCTATTGCATATTTTTAAGGACAAATATAATTATTAAAAAAAATATTACAAGATAGAGATTAAAATGAGTGAAAAGAAAGCATATACAGAAAATTACTTTATATGTATTAAGAAAAGGTAAAATTCAGCAAAATGGATTTAATAACCTTGAATATAAAACAGCAGTATTTCTATATTGCATAAAAAACCGAAGCAGGATATACATTCTTAAATATTGTAATTAATATAAAAATGAATTCTTAACATCTTTAATATTTTTTCCAAAGGAAAAAATATTGCAAAATAAATATATATATATACAATTTTCAAATTAAAACAATTTACTAAAAACATAATTTAAACTAATATCTTTGCTGATTTCATATGGTGCAACACAATAGAGTATAAGATCCCCAAAAATTAAAAAAATAAATATTAACACAATATTTTTAGTATAAAAAATTAATATTCATTTACGATTTCAGGACTCGGATTTTATGAATTTTTTTTATTAAATATTAATTTTCAAAATTTTTATTGAGAGTTAAAACTTTTCCTTCATATTACAATCAAACAATGAAATAAACAAGTAATAAAACAATAAACAGGGGTCGGAGTACAGAATTTTTTTTTTCAGGACACTATTTTCAAGAAATATCAGGACATTTTTCAGGACATATTTCTATAATTAAAGAAAACCAATGTTAATTTTAGTAAAGTTCCCAACGTTCTATTTTGAATTGGTAATCCGATAATGGTAAATCATAGTGCATAGGTTCGGGTGAAATAATTGCGAAGAAAATTACAGATGCTAATTTTAATTTTTTTAGAACATCACAACACAAAACAAGCATTTGAAATCAATCACATGGCTTGAGAAGCCAATAGATATATTTTTGAGACTGGTGTCTCTTACACACATAATTAACTAATGAAGCTGGCCAAAGAAGCCCAAACAATTAACTATTCGTAAATAATGTGACTGACGTCTCCAATAATATATCCCTTATATAAGATGGCTTAAAGAGCCTAAACAAATAGATTATTATGAGACTGACGTCTCCAAATCATAACGATCCTAATGGCTTAGGACACCCAAAACAGAAGTTGCAAGTTCCAGAGACATGTACACTCTGTTTCATACCCCTCTCTGTAATCATTCCGCCAAACTTTTTTTTGGTCTCGAAGAGGAGGGGAGGAAGATGTGGCCGGATGTTGTGTCTAAGTGCTTTCGATTCTCACACTTTTACATATTAATTTCTGTTTTATGCATAAAACACATTTTAGAAAGGAATAAACTATTTAATAAATTCTGAGTTTTTTAATTTTTAATACAACAATATGAAAAATACAGAAATTTAAACTTTTTATACTGAACATTTTCTGAAAATTAATAAGTTACATGATAAATGCTTTAAAATTTAAACTTTTTATACTGAACATTTTCTGAAAATTAATAAGTTACATGAAAAATGCTTTAAATTAACAGTTAGTTTATGTATAATTGAATAATGTTCATTTTGAACTGGATGCATTAGCATTTAATTCCAATAATTTAATACTGCACTTTTTTAATTTATCATTCACAGATGCAATCTCTGCATTAGCAGCAGACAGCATCATTTGTCCAACTTTCACATCACTTATATTATCATCACTGATAGCACATGATATTTTATTAATTACATCATCCAAAAGTTTTTGAGCTACACAATGATTATCAAGCAAATTTTTCTTTTCTTCCTCAAGTTCATTAATTTTTTCTAATAGGGGCGATTGTTTAAACTTTTTTTCACTAGTAGCTTTTACATCTTCCTCATCCTTTCTTTTCTTCTCTAATTGTTTTACATCTTTTGATTTTTCCATATATGATGCATATTCTGCATCATTTCTTTGGTATATGGAATGGAGGAAACAGAATTGCCATGCATTCGAATAACATCAGGACAAATCAGTAAACTTTGAACGGTTAATTCTGATAAAGAAGCTCTCTCCTTTGTCACAACAGAATTGTTAGTTTAAAAACCTCTTTCTGGTTGGGAATTTACATTCAATAACGACAGACATGCTTTAACCACTCTAGAATAAGTAGGGTATTTTATATAACCACCAGCATCTTTTATATTGAAAACTGCATTCCAATATTTGCAGATATTTTGATCATTATCATAATCATTCACAATCAAAGTCACATGTAAAGAATCCACTCTTCATTCATCTTATCACAATCTGAAGAAGTTTTATTCACATGAGGAATATGTTGAATTAATCTGCTACATGAACTCCTAGACTCTTCCTTTTTTCTATTATAAGGAGACAAACACTGAAGATCTTTGAGTAAAGGATTTGTTATAGGAAGTTTTTGAAGCAAATGCTTTGAAGTTGCTATGTAGCAGCTTCTAATACTTTGTAGAAATGTTGTTTTATCAGTAAGTTCTTCCAGCATTGCTTTTGCACCATTACCTACTTCAATCTTGTTTAAGTTTAACCATTTTTTTCCTGAATCAACATTAATTTGTAGCAACTTTACTTCATTTTTTTCACAGATTTCTTCTGGGTTTAATAATTTAAACATTATACTGCGAACAAGTTCATTTAACTTACTATACATCACATGTACTAAAAGTTCGACTTTTTGCATTTGAAGTAAATAAGGTTCAAAAGTTTTACAAAAGAAATGAGGAATGATAATCTTCCCTTCTTGCAGGAGATAGCTTGAAAAATTGATGAATATCTATAGCAAATCCATCAATATTACAATCAATTTTATCAATACCCTTACGCAGTGCTCCTGGATTATGTGTAAGCAACATATACCCAAATCAATTAGTACTGGTAAACTTTGCTTACTCAGTTCACTATTTATTTGCTTTAAAACAGCTAAATTAACTCTTGGTCCATCCATTGACAACTGCATTAATTTTTCTAAATTCAAACTATTATTTTGAATAAAACTTAATAAAATTTTTACAATTTTATTGGCTTCAGCATGCCCTAAAAAATGTGATTCGAGGTAACAAATGACATTTTTACAATGTTTATCAGACCAATATGAGATGTAAATATCTAACTGTTTCTTTATTTCATTAAGTAAAACAAAATATCATGTTAAGTAAAACAAAATATGAAGTGCCGATATCCCGAAACAAAAGAGTTTTGAAATACGGACCTAATCCAAAATTAATCATATACCTGACTTTTTTGTCAGATAATTTGAGATTTTTTGCTATGGAGGAATCATCAAAAATTTCTCCGTAAATGTTAGCTAAACCATTCAAAGATGAAAGAGAATAATTATTTTTATTGCCACCAAAACTAAAATGGTTTCAGCTTTAATGGTTTTCTCTGATGTCGTTTTGGGAAGCCATGATTTGTTATTCACTATTGCAGTCGATATCGAGGATTCAGGTGAAGTTGATGACTTGATAGTAAATAGTCTTTGATTCTTGTAACAGTTCCCAGCTTTCTTGTGTTTTAATCGATCTGCATGCGCAAGCACTTGTCTAAAACCCATATTTGAAACACTGAATTTGCTTTTGCTTACGAAGCACTCGGCAGAATGAACATCGTCAACACTTCGGCTATGTCTCAATTAGGCATTTATTCCCATCTTGCAGTTCCAACCATTTGTCGGAAAATTTCGTTTTCCTTGGCATTTTTAAAAGAAAATTAATTGTTTTCAAAAAAAAATTCTGAGCTTGCTAATAAACATTCTTCAAAACACCCATCAAAATCTTTCAAAATGGCGTGATAAGCATTTCACGCGTGCGCATAAACGAAGGCCAATAATTCTCACAATTTCGATATCATTGTAAATAGTTGTGCACTACTAAAACCAGAATCTTTGTCTGTAAAGGCACAAAATAGAAATTAATGGTAAACCCAAACCTATATTTTTTTGACTTCAGTCATGTGTGAGCAATGGCTGAAAACGAGGCGGAGACGAATGTATGGCAACCGTATTTCTGGTTTGAAAGAGAACAAAAAAGGGGGAATTTTTTCTCTTTCTTTTTGCATAGAAAGCAGTTGAAAGAAAAAATATATTCCACTGAAAGAAAAATTTACAACTGAAAAATATAAAATTATTAATTGAAATTAAACTTTCAAAAGAATGTAATAAAAAATTAAGGAATTCCAGGATTTATTTTGAAAAATAAGGACATTTCAGGACGTTTTTTAAAAAATCAGGAATTTCAGGAATATCAGGACAACTCCGAGCCCTGCAATAAATAATAATAAAATTTTCTAGTTTCAGTGCACTATATCACTACAGTGCAATTGTGACATGATTTTTTTCCTCAAACAATTAAGTATATTAAACAATAAACAAAAACGAAGAATTTCCAATATTCTTTCAAGTATGCAAGCCAATTAAATTTAAGTATTTTAAGCACATAAAGAAACAATTTCATACTAGCTGAAAAATTCATTTTAAATAGATGAAATGAAACAGGAGTCAAAATACAAATACAGGAAGCTTTTTTGAATTCTGCACATTTTCAAATTACTTCAAAACATTTGAATAATAAGAATAAAAATAAGAAAAACATTAAAAGGTCTTATTGATATATTTTAGTGACACAAACATTTTCCTCTTCTGAGTATCAATCTTAGATTGGTATATCTCTTTAATTTTTTGCACATACTTAATGCATAAATGATGGATTGATTAGTTTTTCAATGGAAGGTCATTTTATGCAAAAGAACTAATTGGACTATGACCTAGAATTTAAAAAAATTCTGAATTATGACAAAAAGCTCTAAATAAGTCAAATCACACAACAGTTGAATTGAAGGTCACAGGTACCAATTTGGTTTTAGAACTATGATAAATACTATTTTTGATTCCATTTAAAACTAATAATATAATAATTTAGCAAGCTTTTAAGAGAGAATAACATAAAAAAATGGAATAAAAAATTATACGAAATACATAAAATTATATATTTTAAATTTAATATACTTTAATTAACAAAAATACAATTGAAAGTGAAATTCTTTATAAAAAATGGGTGAGAAGATTGATGGAATCACTTAAGGCAGGGCTTCTTAAACTTTTTTATATAGCGACCCCCTTCAAGCTTAGGAAATTTTAAACGACCCCCTCCTCCATATAATGAAATATATATTAACCGTAGATGTAGATGTAATATCGCACTATTTTACAATGTAAATAAAATAAGGATTAAAGAATACGTACCCATTCATTTCACATATGTATAATTGGAAACGTTCACGGGATATCGGTCGTAATAAAACACAATAAATAGAATGACATAAAACTATATATATATTTATTCAATAGAAAAAATAAACTTTTGTAACAATTTTTTTAATAAAAGCATATTATTAACATCAAACAATATTAATGTGACCGATGTGATTGTTTATTTTTACACAAATAATTAAATCTAGGCTCAATTTGAGTTAGTGCAGATCGTAATAAATTTTCAACATTTATTAAAGTTGAACGGCAGTTTGATTTTATGTAAGTTAATGTAGAAAAGGCTGATTCACATAAATATGTTGTACAAAATGGCAGTAATTTGTTCATTGCCATTTCCGATAGTAGGGGATATTCTGATTTGATTTCTATCCAAAATTCATGTACAGGCACTTGAGAAAATCTGAGTCGCAAGGTAGTATCACTTGTAAATTCGGCAAATTCTTCTTGAGCTTTTAAGTTTAAAAAATTAATTTCTTCCATTTCAATTGAAAATGGATTGCAAATCCATTGTTGTGTATCGATATCATTGGGAAAATATCTATGCATGTAAACTTCCATATCCTTCAAATGATTAACTATAATTTTTGTTATAGGAGTATCTTTTTTTGAAATATTGTTACTAATTATATACTCGTCAGTAAATGGAAACATTTCGAGCGATCCAGTTTCCACTCTGTTCTTCCATATAAGAATTTTTTTAACAAAGGCCTCAAGTTTATTTTTTAACATAAACATATTAACGCAGACTCCCTGCATTGATAAATTCATATCATTGATTTTATCAAAAATATCTGCCAAATAGCATAGCTTGAGAAGCCATAAATTATCGTGAAAATAATCGGCCAAATTAGAATTTTGCACTGTTAGAAATATAAGAACTTCATCTTTTAAAGTTAGTAATCGTTTCAAACTTCGACCTCTTGATTGCCACCTAACTTCAGCATGTAGCAATAAACTTGTATAATCCAAATCCATATCAATGCACAAATTTTTAAACAATCGACTATTAAGTGCTCGACTTTTAATAAAGTTAATGATTTTGACTGCATCAAAAAACAGTGTTTAATTCTGGTGCAATTTTTTTAACAACAAGTGCCTCTCGGTGAATCATACAATGTGTAAATGTAATATGATAATTTCCAGCTTTAACATATGCTGTAAAACCAAGATCTTATCCGGTCATTGCTGCAGCACCGTCCGTGCCCACACCAACACAATTTTTCCAATTTAATCCTTATTTTTCAAAAAACTCTTTTATATATATATCTTTTATATATCTATATCTTTTATATATATTTACTTTTATATATATATATATATCTTTGCCACGAGTATGACCCTCCAGAGGACGACAAAACAGTATATCTTCATGAATGCTTCCCTCATAAATATATCTTACAAAAAGTAACAACTGTGCCATTTTTGAAATGCCTGTCAACTCGTCCAGTTGTATTGCAAACTTTGAGCTGTCTTTAAGCCTCATAAGAAGCTGTTGAAATTGATCATTGCTAATGTCGGAAATTCTTTTGGACACAGTGTCATTTGATAATGGAATTTTACTAATTTCAGCAGCAGACTGTTTTCCATGAACAATTTCAGAGATTCTTAGAGCTGCAGGTAGTAAAAGTTGCTCTCCAATAGCAAAAGGCTTTTTCGTTTTTGCTATCAAATACGAAACTTCATACGATGCCAATAGATATTTATCATTCAAAGTAACATACTTCTCCAAAGTGTTCTTTTCTTTATTTGATGTTTGCAAAAGACTTCATACGATGCCAATAAATATTTATCATTCAAAGTAACATACTTCTCCAAAGTGTTCTTTTCTTTATTTGATGTTTGCAAAAGACGCTCAAAATATTCTATTGGCTTTTTTGATAACGTTGCATGTTTAGTATTCAAATGTTGCAGTTTTGACGGTTTCATGCTTTCTGCAGCCAAAACTTCTTTGCAAATTAAGCACACTGGTTGTTCTTCATTGTTGTGAGAAGAGCATGTGAAGCCATACTGCAAATATGATTCATCATATTTTCTTTTTTTTTGTTTTGCTAGAAGTCGGATTTGAAGCACTGCAACTTGGTTGTGACGGCGTGGCAGACTTATTAGTTGGAATTTTAATTAGCCATTTATCCATGATGGTTAAATAATAATAAATAATTAAACAAAATGTAGTTGAACTTTAACGTGATAATTAAAAACACCAACTGAAAATTACACAGTAAATACACACATGTCACTACGAAGACAAAGCTGAGTCCAAACTGAAGTACAAACAGAAAAATAACTACACTCGAATCTTTACCAGTGCAATGATAACAAATTACGATCAGATCAACCCCGACGCATGGCGTGTTCAAAGTGTGCAGCGCACAAAGGCACCGTATCACAAAGACGCCGAAAAAGCTTTAATTTAATTTTTTTTATTATTCTTTTATAAAAATAATATGCCGATTCGCCTAGCCTAGCTTGATTATGCTTCCGTATTGTATGTGTAAGCTGTAAGGCGACGCGGCGTCTGGGTACTTATAATCACTAAGTTATCTTGCAAACACTGACGCCGGCGGCCAGACATCAATGTCGAGCGTTCAGTTGAAAATCAAGGAGCGCGTTGTATTTATTAATTTAAATGCTACTTCCATATTTTCATTTATAGGCCCTATATAACAGTTTTGCATTGCCACTTTTTTCAAAAAATAGTTATAATAAAACTACAATAGTATTTTGTATGGTTTTTATTTGTATTTATATTTGTACGTAGTGTGTATACTAATTTTAAAATTTTATTTATAATGATTGAAAAGTATCAGATCTTTGCGACCCCCCTGGGGGTCGCGACCCACAGTTTAAGAAGCCCTGACTTAAGGTGTTATATGTCTGTCTTAAGTTTCTTAATTTTTTGGCCAGGGGGGTATATCAACATATATTTTTGTCTGCTGACTATTTTCAATGTTGAACTGCAAATTATAACATTTACTTACAGGCAAATCTTGTTGGACAGAAAATGCTTCCTTTAAAGAAGAATCAGTTACATGACAAGTCTGAAAAAATATAATTAATAAAAAATATCATGATTTAAAAACAAATCAATAAAATAGACACAGGAAAGGCATTAAAAATAAAAAGCTCATAAATCATTCCATTAAAGGAATAATTTTAATCCCATGGCTTTACATTATTTATATACCAACTTTTCAGTTATAATAAATACCATTATTTGATTGAAAGATATTCATACAGAGCTATATTTGTGTCATTCTATTGTTTTTTAAAGATCAGAAGAAAATTAGAAATTGTTTAAAGTAATAAAAAATTATACTAATTTATAATAAGCCTGCATAACCAAGAATCACATACCAAGAATCACATACCCGCCGTGAAACCACCAATTTTCAAATTTTTTTCTTAATTCCTTTTCACGATTTTTCACTTAAATTTTATAGATTTCTTATCTTTTACTTTCAAATAACACTAGCAGATGGCAGCACCAAACAATTTCATTTCAGAATCCTTTGATTATGGCGTTATTTAAGGTTAATTTTTAACAACACAAATTAACCTACTTTTTAAATATAAATAATGATAAATATCAGAAATTTTTTCTTCCTATATCGTCTTGTCTGTCATAAACAATATAAATGCAGCAGTAATTTGAACTAGATACGTAAAAAACTTTCCTTTTTTGAGGGAAATTCCTGGTGGTTGCACCGCGCAGCTAGAACACATGACTTACGTGAAGTGAAGACTATGTAAACATGGCCGGCGCTCACTTGCTGTCAAAGGATGGAGTATTTATTATGAGTGGGAAATAGAGTGTTTAGGAATGTGAGAGAGGGGGATTTGAAACATAGGGTCATTTTACTTGTAAACAACGTGTGCACTTTATATCCCCAGTGAACACGTGCTTTCGCTATTTCTGTTTCAGAAAGACTTTTCAGTTTCTGATTTTTCTTTGCATTGAATGTTGTGTTTGCTCTCAGGCTAGAAATTTTTATTCAGTAGTATTTTGTGTGTTTTAAATTCAATGTAAATATATATATATTATCGAAAATAGTATTTACGTAAAAATTTTATTTAAATTTAAAATAATTAACTTCCTTCAGATCCAGAATCAGAAATCTCGGGTGATGATAGTGACAAAGAAGAAAATGTGCTATTCACTGCTAATGATAATCTTCAGGTGTAAAGTGATGAAGGATCAGAAGATGAAGACAATATAGATGTAAATTTACCTGATCCTTCCGAAGTAACTCAAATAACTTGGAATAGGAAACAGAAAGTGAAAAAATCAATTCCTGAATTTTCTGAGGAATATGGCCAAACAGAAGATCTTACACTAATGGATGACATAAATCTTATCAATATATTTATGTCTTTTTTTACGATTGCATTTATGGAGAAGTTAGTTTTTGAAACTAACTTATATGCGACGAAAAAAGGAAAACCATTTTCAGCTATAACTCTTCAGGATATGATGATTTTCATTGGCATAAACATGCTCATGGGAATAAAAAAGCTCCCGAGCTACCGTGACTTTTGGTCTACCAACGAAATGCTACACGATTCGTATGTGTCAAAGCAAATGGCAGTAAAGAAATTTACGTGGATTCTAGGAAATTTGCACCCGAATGATAATAGCTTGATGCCAAAAAGGGAGGACAAAATTTTGACAAACTATATAAACTTCGGCCTCTTCTAACAAATTTGGCTGATAAATTTAAAAGTCTATTTAGACCAGGAAAAAACCAGTCTATTGATGAGTCAATGATTCATTTCAAAGGCAGAAGTTCGCTAAAACAATATATGCCCAAAAAACCCATCAAACGCGGATATAAGGTGTGGATGCGTTGCAATGAGAGCGGCTATGCTTCTTAATTTGACATTTATACAGGTAAAACAAAGGAAGCCGAAAAAAATCTAGGGGAAAGAGTAGTGAAAATGTTATGCGAGCCCTTGTATGGTAAGAATCACAGGGTGTACATGGACAATTTTTTCACATCATATGAACTGTTCCAATACTTAGAAACAAAAAATGTATATTGTTGTGGAACAGTAAATATGAAGAGGAAAAATCTTCCCAAAACATTGATGGAAGATAAAAAATTAAAACGGGGTGATTTTGACTGGGCAGTTAGTGAGCACAAAATAACTTGCCTAAAGTGGAAGGATAAAAGATGCGTGGCAGTATTATCTAGCCTAGAAGATCCCGTCAGTCAATCTATTGTTGAAAGAAAAGAAAAAGATGGAAAAAAAGTTCAGGTACAGTGTCCACAAGCCATAAAGGATTACAATCAAAATATGGGGTATGTAGATTATTTTGATCAATTGAAAAGCTTGTATGAAATTGATAGGAAAAGTAAAAATGGTGGCCTCAAATTTCCTTCCATTTTATTGATGTCACTATTGTAAATTCCTTCATAATATATCGAATGCTTCCAGAAAGTGATCCAAACTTGAAAGTACTTAAGTTATTCAGAATGGACATCATCAGTAGTTTGATTTCAATGGGAAATAAAGGATATGTTCCCAAAAGAAAAATATCAAGCCCCGTATGTATAAAAAGCCACAAACCTCATGTTGCAGACCAAAAAAGATTAAAGAATGCTGAACACATGCCAATAAAATGCAAACCACAGCGGTGCGCATTTTGTAGCACAAAGGATAAACCTCATAGAACAAGATACATGTGTGAAACTTGCAATGTTGGTTTATGCATGTATCAAAAAGATAAAATATGCTTTGAACAGTTTTACAAGAAATAACTTTTTTCTAATTAACATTTTAAAAAAACTGTACCTGCTAAATGTGCTAAATGAGGATTCTAAATTTAGTATCGATGTGTTTTCATAGCAACAAAATTATATAAATATTTAATTTTTCATTTTCCCCCACTCTTTACTTTGTAAAATATTGTAAAAAAAGTGATATACTGCATTTTAAATACAAATAATCTAAGAAGTTTGTAATAATCATCATTTATTGAAAGCGCACACGAAACAAGGTAAGTTTTTTTCTCCTACTAACTCAGTAAGTTTCAAGGTCCTAGACGCGCGATGGTTGAGCCTTGCGACCACCACCCACAGATAAAAGGGGAGATGTAGATTTTTTTAAATTCATATATTATTTGTCTGTGGGATCATAACATTTAATTTTTAGAGTTATTTTGCTTAAAATTTAAAAAAAAAAAAAATGTTGCGCGCTTCAAAGGGTTAATAATAAATGTGAATATTTTTTTAGCATATAGATTTAATTTTCAATTCATTAAAATCATTGAATAAATTTTATTTTATAACAAAATTTCCTTTTATGAAAAAAAATATAGTTAATATAATTATGCAATTTTTAAATTTCATAAAATTTTTATATTGGAATAACAAGATAATTATGAGGAATTTTTATAATTTATTTATTTTAACTTAAAGAAATTATATTCAGATATTATCTAACTTTGAAAGAATACATTTTATAATTTTCAAAGAAAAAAATATTTCATAGAAAACATGAATAAAGGAAAATTTAACTTGGATAATATAACATATCAAAGTTAATTTAGTTACTTAATTGTTTAACCTATTATTCATCCATCAGTCTTAAAAAATTGGTATTGGCTACATCTAAAATGAAAACACTTGCACTATCTCCCTTTTTAATTAAAATATTTACTGAAACTTTTTATGTTGCATGGGAAATAATCAAAACCAATCCATTTTCTATATATAAATTAAAAATTAATTAAGCACATATATAGGATTATACAGTCAATATTTTTAATACGATGAAAAATTTCTAATGAGTGTTTTTTCTAGTTATTGTAAAAAATGCAATTGTCATATAAAAGCTTCTTCAATTCTAGTTAAGAATAGAAGACTTTCTCTTTTATGCTCCAAAGAAAAAATAATTTACAAAAGTCATAATTTTTCTTTAAAGAATTTATTCCTAAGAAAAGTGGCCTTGATTTTATTTTGGATATTAAATCAGAATTACTAACTCATTAAAAACCATAAAGACTGACCAATAAATACTTTTTACAAGTTAATATTTTTAAGATGTCTAAATGTTGATAACTTTTCACCTTTTAACTAATCAATTAGAAAAAATTTCCAATATTTGAGATTTATAAAAATATGATATAAGACTAGAGTATTGATTGACTAGTACAAAATTTCCTGGTGTGACAACTTCTGCATAACTCCTTAGTAAAATCAGCATAATGAATTCCCCACAAGCATCTTAACTTTTCAAATGAAACTAACTTTTTACCAATTATAGTCCTTATTTCTATCCACCCAACAAGATAACATAAGTTTACACAGCAGAAAAATTGTTTAAGATTTCTTCTGAACAAAACATAAGCTTTTTACAAAACCAGCTTAGCTTATTCATTGAATAAGACGTCTATTTAATATGTGAGGAATTTCATTGGTCAGCATTTAAATTTTAATCCTCACTCTCCAGCTTCAAGAGATAAACTTCTAATGTTCACAAATAACTTGGATTGTTTTCTGCGGACATTCAAATTTTATTTGACTCTATGTTACATGATACAACATTAACTTTTAACTCTAATGATTTCTTCATGCAACATTTACAAACACACATACATATAGTAATTAATTTAATAATGGACAGAAAAAATTGCAAACTTTATGTATCTATTTTTACACAAGATTATGAAATCGCATAAATCTTTACAATGGAAAAGGATTAAAAATTGTAACAGAAAGATTACTATACAAACCTAAATGTTTAAATTAAACTGAAAAATGGGAGTATGTTCATAATTTTCTAACAGTGCTCACTTCTAGTTGCATTAAAAATAATTGGGTTTATAATTACTTAATATTTTGAGATGTGACAGTGCAAATAACAGATAGTCTTATAATTTACAAGCTTTAATTCAGGGAGAAATAGATGGCTGGTACAAGAAATAAGTTATACTTAAGAAGTTTTTGTTTTTTAAAGGCATTTACACTGAATAGTCAAACTATGCAGAAGGGAAGTATTCTACTTATATTGCCAAAATTTAAATATCTTGTTTTAAAACAGCTTATTTCCTTATTCAAGATGAGAAGAACAGTTAGACATAACATTGTATATATGCTAATTTTTGAGACAACCATATATAAATTAAAATGCCTAAGAAATAAATTAAATATAGAAAGCAAAAAAGTTACTTACAGGAAAACAATTTTTAATATTTTCTTGAAATTTATATTTTAATAAAAGTAATATTTTTAAAAAGCATGAAAAAAATGAATTTACCTTCACTTGAATCTGATTCCTTAGCATAGCTGATCTAAGAATAAGTTGCTATAAAAATGGTAAGAACAAAAGAATTTAAATCAATTAATTCAAGAAAAAAATATATTCAATACAACATATAAATTTCATTAATAAAAAAGAGTATTTTCAACATACTGTAGTACGTCGCTGATATTCTTTACCCATTTGGATAGCTTTTTCATAAGTAGTGCTTCTTTGATCAATATCTTTAGCATATAAAATCTACAATAAAACACATTATAATTATACATTCAATAATCAACTTTAAAATAGTGATCACAAAACAAATTGCAAAGTAAATAAAAATTTCTGAAGAGTTTTTGTGATGCATACAAATATAAAATTAATTTAATGATTTTGCATTGGCTTGTTTGGCTTGCAAACAGCTGATCATAACAATTCTGACTGTTAGGCATTTTACAATCAAAATATTTTCAAGAGTTTGTAAATTATAAATATTATTGCTTACTTTATTATGTGAATCGATTCTAGCTTGTATTTGGTTGTCTAATATTAATTGCATTAATTCATCTTCTAAAGCTCCTACAGTTGTATTGAATGCTTGAGCCATCTTATTCATATCAGCAGATAAGTAAGGACTAAAATACTGTTAAAAAATATGAAATAGTAATTATTGATTAATTTACAAAATCTAAATAATATTCATGCATTTAAATAAGTACAAATGTTCAAACTATAACGGTTTATTAAAAACTATTAATATAAATTCAGAAGCTAAAAATTGTCATAAATAAATTGCTAGGATTTAGCAAAATCTGCACTTCAAATTTAATTAGTAATTAAAGATATTAGATTCAACAGTTCTTTGTTCACATCTCAAAACATACACATTTTAACTTATTCAAATATTATAAATATAATGATAAGATAAAAATATGACTCTCTATTAATTTTTTTATTAGTAATGGCAGTGAGCAGCAAATACTTATGAAAAACAAATGCTTTGTTTATTAAATGCAGGCAACAATTAAATAATATTAATAGTGTCATAATTCACTTATATTTTTTCATTATGAAATTTGTTAATTTTTATTTATATTATATTCAGAGTAAGAGATAATTTTAATGAGAAAGTGTTGAGAAATTTACTGTATAAATATAAATGATGGAATCTAATTAACAAATGGTAGATTAGAGGATAATCTTGCTTAATGTTCACTTTTTGAATAAAATGGCTAATTCAAATCTCATTTAGTTTTAAGTGGATTCTGAACCATTACACATTTTACTATGCATACCTACTCAGAAAGAAATCAAACATGTGAACAGAAGGCCACAGCACTAACTATTCAGCCAGCCAAGATGCAATAAGATTTTGTAAGATTACATGAAAAAACCATTAGTTGAAAAAGAATGACTTTAGAAATCAACTGGAAATTTTAATTTAAAGAAACAAATTATTTAAAAATCTTTTTCTAAAACTGTAGTATTCAACTTTAAACAAATTTATTATATCAAATATAATAGTAATAAATAAAATAATCTGTTTTACTTGTGGATCTAGGAAATATTAAATGCCCAAAATGATAATAATAAAACTGTAACAGATGTACAATAACTTTACTAACTGATGAGAGTTGACATCAACGCACAGTAGAGTGAACTTAAAAGAACTATACAGTAAGACAATAGAAAGTTAAAAGTATGAGAGCTGTTGAAAAAGGAAGCTGAATCATCAGGTTCATAATATCGCAACAAATTTGATTTTCATTACATATATTCTTTTTGTAACTGAATGTATTATTTTAATCATGCTTAATGTCATAATAAATGTTTTGTAATAATCTACCTTCCATTTCTCTTACATCTTATAGAAACAAGGACCAAGCAAAACCACCAATACTTGACCTGTCACTCACAGGTATTATTTTACTTGCAATCACAACTTATTTAGTGTGTTCCAGCCACCTTCAGTGCTTTAACAGTGTCTATACATACCCTCAACAGCTGGGCCATTGTGTTTTATGACATATTGACCAGATAGGTTCCTGTTATTTGCCCACTTTAGGAACTCTGATAAGCCTGATTTTCACACAAAGCAAAATTAAGAAAAAAATGAAAAATACATTCAAACACTTTAGGAGACAACAAATAACAATAGAGTGCAAAAAACTTTTATATATTATTTAATTTAGCCCCATGCTATCACATACAGAAGTCATTGTTTTTAACAAAACTTTTCCATTATTTGGACAGCTTCTGTATTATTAACTGTAAATTTATCAAATTATTTTTAATCAAACTTAATGAAGTCAAAGGAAATTAGAAGAGCTATTGATTCATTATATAATTGCTATATATATGCATCCCTTGCAATTTCATATATCGAAAACTTAATTTTTTACTATACTTTTATTTAAAATAATTTTAGTACTAAAGGCTTAAAATTCACAGAGATGAAGCCATGAAAAATTTTCTTGCTGCTATTAAAGTTAAAAGCTTAGTCACTTTTGCACATTACTGAAAGAATAAAGAAATAAATCAATAACTACAATAAATTGTGATATTTGAAATATACCATTCACTTTGAAAAAATATTATGCAACTTCAATTTTTTTTTTATTGCAAAGAATTACAATTTTTGAAAATAAACATTAATAACTAAAAAATAGTTAATACAATATTTTATTAATTATGAATGCAATACCTGTATCAAAGCTCTATTCCGAATTTGAGTGTACAGAACATTGACATGAGGAGCTAAATACATGTCTAATAAAAGGTTATCCTATAGAAAAAATGCAGGTTTTAAAATTATATTTTTCAATATATTTGCACACAAGACAAATACATGGATGAAAATTTATTCAATGTACTTTTTATTTTAATATAATATATTAAGAATTAAAATATTAATGTAAAATTTAAGGTAAACCAGTTGCATGATTAAAAATTAGGAATTCTAAAGTAAAAGGCTATAAATTTATACACTGAATATCATCATATAAGTAAAAAATGTTTTGTTTCTTAAGATGTTTGATGCATTTTCAGGTATGTTGATTGTCACATTTCATAAAACAAAAAATTAACCCCTGGTGCAACTGTGTATAACTGTAAGAAATTTTGTTTCCAGTATTTAATTCTAATTACCAAAATATAAGGTTCAGGAATGGGAGAATCAAATGATCATTACGAAGTCAAAGATATACCATGTCTAATTTTAATAAATTCTACATAAATAAAAGACTTTGATCAGTATTGTAAATCAAAATGCAGATTTGTAGTTAAGTAGCACAAAATCTCTTAAAACTTTTATAAAAAAATTACATCCCATGGTAATGAATTACTATGACAAAAAATATATTTAATTTTTTAAGTAAAAACTTATCATAAGGAAAATTTTCTATAAAAAGACAATTCACAACTACCAAATAAACAAATATTTTGCAGAAATTCAAGTGCAAAACAAAGAATCTTCTTTTTAAAGCATTTATTTACAAATCATATTGCTTCTGTTTGTTTGTCATTCTATAGTAAATTTTTTCACATGCCATGATCTACATTTTAAAGGGGATTCTGAAATACTACATTCACAGTCAAGGAAGTCAAACCCATGAACTGTTGAACTGAAAGCCAGAATACAAGCAATGTAGCTTCCAGCTTGGTCTCAATCATCTATGGAAGAAACACTGATTATTAAAGTTTCATAATTTCAATCAAATAAAGCTAAGAAAAAGTGTTTCGTATTTTCTTTTTTCAGAAGTTTTAAATTTGGGGCGAAAAAAAAAATTCCATCAATGTCTAAAAGCAAAAAACTTATTGTATCACATAGCAAAAAGAGAAAACTGTTTAAAAGTATTTATCTGTGTATTTTAAATTCAAAAGATTTTTAATGAACATTTCTTACCTTGATTTCTTCCAGTAACTTTAAGCAAGAAGCATATTTGGATTCATAAAATCTAAAGATAATATCTCTCAATTGTGGTTCCAACTCCAAAAATAATTTGAAAGAACTATAAAATGATTTTAAAAATATATGAATTAACACTAATACAATAATATGCACCTAAAACTATAACTAGCTAAAATTTATTTTAAAAAAATAATGGAAGCTTCTCAGTATTTCTGCATTTTTGAATTATTAATGCCATCTTTATGCTAAATTATTTACAATTTTGAGTAAAATTTTCAAGTTTCAAGTGAAAGTTAGAATTTGAAAAAATAAATTTTGCAACTTGTTTTAAATTGTTTTAAGCTAGTCAATGAAAATCTAAAATACAGATATAATTAGAAAATTCATAAATTTGTATCTTGCAATTTATGGAAATTTTAGAGTTAAACAATTATACCAGTTGAATAATGTGGAGTTAAAAGTAATGATACAGGTGAGATATATACATATCACAAATATGAATCATTAGTGATAATTATTTTCATATTTTATGATAAGCCAATTTTTTACACAGGCAGATCCAAAAACATTACTCATGACAGGGAAAAATTCTGTTTGAAAAGTTTTTCAATGATTTACATTAAAAACATAAAAACACTTTATGATATTAATAAAATACATTTTCTAAATTTTATTAACCAAACTATTCAAATTATTTAGATTAAGATAAGCTGATTTAAAAAGTTAAGTTCACACACTGTGTGGATTTTAATATAAATTTTAATCACATACAGAATTATAATATACAGTCAAAAGGTCAGAAAAATATGTGATAATTAAACATTATGCTAACATTTAAAATGTATGTTAATTTATTATTTTTATACCAATAACACCAATAGCAAACTAAATCTATAATAAGTTTATGATAAACATGAATACAAAAATACAAGTGAATAATGTCTTTCTTTCCTTCATCAATAAATTCAATGTTTGTTACGAAAATCTCACATTAGAACAATTTAAATCAAAAAAAAAAAAAAAAAAAAAAAAATTAAACATTCAAATTTATAAAATAATTTATAATATAACAGAATGAATTATTTATTTATTTTTTTGAACGCATTTTAAAGTAATTATAAAATAACAAAAAATAACAAAGTTAAACTGAAATTAAAATAGATGTAAAGAAACAGTAAAAGAAAAAGTGAAAAAAATCATGCTCAATATAAATTAGTGACAAAAGTATTATTATAATATGATTGGTTAAATTGACAGAATTAAGTACCATTCATAGAAGAAATGATAATAAATATTCATAAAAGATACTTATTCTATAATAAATATTCATTCTGATGGACAACTATAAAATAATTTAGAGTTTTATTTAAATTCAAATTAAAACATTTTTATAACCACTGATTTATTATGAGGACTGTAAACAGTTATTTAAGTAACTGTTTACAGTCAATTTAGCAATTTAAAAATAGCAATTTTTTTTTTAAAAAAAAATGTTATTTTCTCACTCAAATAATGAATTGCAATACATAAGATAGAGAAAAACTTATATTATCATTAGATAATAAATAACTGAGCAATTTTATTTTCTTCATTTAAAATTTCAATAATAGCACTGATTAGTACATGACAACAAAACAGATGATGTAAAGGCTTTCAGCATTTCATTTTAATATTAAAAACTTAGTAAAATACTTTTAAAAATCTTTCTCAAACTTTGATAAGTACTAAATAATAAGTACTTGGCTAATTTTTCTAGTTTAAGAAAATTCCAATATTTTTAAAGTTAAGATGATCAAATTCCAATGTCATATGATGTTTAAAAGCTGATAGTTAGAAAACTTTAAGAGCTGTTGTAATACACAGTACTTAGAAACAGAAAACATTTCAAAACAAAAGATAGTTAATAGTGCTTGAAATAAATCATTAAGTAAAACAATAAAAAAGTACTGAAGTCAACATATTCTTACCTGCTAGAAATAACATATTTTAATAATTCTTGCCTATCAAAAGAAGCAAGAGCACAAAGACCACCATACATTGCAACATTATTAGGCGAAATTAACTGAAAAATATATAGAATTATTTACATAAAAAATACCTTTTTATTAAAAGAGAATAATGAAAATAAAGAAAGAACAGTTAAAAAGTTTTCTAGATGCAAAGAGAAAAAAATGGAAATTTTCTTCCATGTAAATCTTGAAAGAACTTGATATGATTTAAGAGCTACTCTTTCACTTGGAAAGAAAAAGAATACACATTTTGTAGATGGCTAGGAAATAGAAACTAGAATTGATAATGGCATCTCAAGTATCTCACTATTAAATGAATCTCAATTCCAGGAAAACATTCAAAATGAAAGGATAAGTTACTCTAAAATACTGATATAATGCATAAAAAATCATTTAATAACTGTTGAAAGATTTATGATGTTGTCAGTTATAAAGTTTATTAATGATTTGATTTTGAATTCATTAACATTATAAAACTAAAAGCTTATTTTAAACCAAATATTTGATTTAAAAAATGTCAATTTGTAGGATTTTTTCATCTTTTGAAATATGAACTTCTTTTCATACAGATTTTTAAAAAAACTTGCAACTTTTTTTAGAATGAAATTTTTTGTTAAGAATCAAAGATTGCAGACATTAACATATTTATACTTTACACAGAAGATTACATTGTGTGATATTATGTACTATGCAAAGCATTTGATTAGTCCTATTATTATATACTATGTTAATAATCATATTGTTTAAGAGATTAGTTGCTTTTTACACTGCATGTACATATGTAATTGCATTTTTAACTGCAAAGAACATAATGCAACTTTAATGCAAAAAATCAATAAATCCAATCTATTATTTAATTTTACTATTTTCTGTGTACTTAATTACAGTAAAAAGTAAGTAATTTTGATTAAAAAAAGAGTAAAAGTTGATACATTTTATAAATTTTCAAACATTTTTACTTGAAAAATATTAGAACTTAACAGTTTTGTTAACTTGGATAATAACACGATTTAGGAGATTAACAGACAAACCTTAACTAATGTCTTTTACCAAAAAATTTCATACTTTAATGGACATCGTTGTATATTCAGATTGAATGTTTTTCAGAGATTTTTCTTTTTTTTACAAAAGGAACAAGCATTAAATCAAAAATAAGTGTATTTTTACAAGGAATAATAACTATATAAGAGTTAAAATAATAGTTTTAATAATTTGCAACATTGAATGATGCAATTTAGAGATTGGATGAAGGAAATGAAGATTATATAAATTGCCTGAATTTGAGATGTATTGGATTGAATGAAAAATAAAGTTTATTTAAGTAGATGTAGAAAATTTGTAATAATATCCATATGTATATTTAACTATCCAATAATCATAAAAACTTAGCCTTTGACATTCTTTGTAAATTTTTTCAAATTAAATTTCTTAACAAACAATTAATGACATTGAAAAAGTTATCGATTAACTCAATTAAAACTATGTTAAAATAAATATACAGGAAGATAGTTCACTGTCCACAAAAATTATATTTCTTTTGAAAGTTCTTTGCATGATCTGAAAGAATTAGTAGACATATGAAATATCCAATGTAAATTATTACTTCAAGAGCAAAACTATCTTTCCATGGTTTTCATATATTGTTATTAAATACTTATTTCAATTTTCGATATTTATCTGAGTTCTAATAAGATTTTAGAAACAAACATTTATTATAAAATGTTTTATAAATAACTTTCCTATTACATTACTGAAGATGAATTTCTTTTCAATTAATATATTTACATAATTTTATGCTGTGATATTAAATGAAAAAAAATTGTAAATAATAGATGTATACTTACATCTGGAAAATCACAATGATCAAATGAAGCTTGGAGAAAATTCTTAGCAGCAGATTTGTATTTTCTTGTAGCTAACTCAGCAAGACCAGCGGCTGATCTCAATTTGGTGACAACCAGAATATTTGTATCTTTTCCATTAACCTGAAAAATAAAGGAAAATAAGAAATATAAATTCTTCAAAAATCAGCAAAATAATATTTAAGAAACCTTACTATTTTAACTATAAAACTATTTGTAATGTCAGCAAATGTTTTTAATTAGAAATTTAAGTTAAAAATATTTTAAATTGGGAAAACCAGTGTGAGAGGAACCCACTTGCTCAAACTGTACGTCTTATCTAAGTGATGAAATGAGTCTAAATGTTTCACCGGAAACATTAAATTGCCTATCAAGGTCACCACATGTTTGACTACTTTCTTTCTCAATAACTGCCTTCGGGCTTCGTCAGCCAAGTCCTGTGGTCACCCACTGCACGTTTCATCACAGAGGTCCAAATTTACCAACCCGAATTTGTGAAACCAATCTCTAGTTAAACATCCGTTCACAGCCCTATCCCCAAGTATTTGATATATTTGGCAATTTGATGCAGCAGCTGATAAGCTCTCTTTAAAATCATAAAGCAAACAACACTAATCCTTCGAAATGTTCATTTCTCTTCAATGCTGTATGAGTTAGGATTGATGAATGTAAGCTGTGGACTTGTTTTTTAACAACTGATATGCTTACCCTGAATGGACTCATGTCTCAACTGCATCTTACATTAATTTGCATACTTATTCACACTTCATATGATCATGCAAAGTGTAAAGGGCAAGAACTTTTTTATTAAGCACGTATAAATTAGTTTTGTTTGTATGCTACACAAGAGTAACTTTTTTGCCAACAATTTAAAATGAATTCTTAGTTATTAAGAACACCCAATTTTAGGAGGAAATTAAAATAGGAAATGCTGAATGAATAGTCCATTCAGCATTTCTGTAATATCTTTACAAGGAACCGAAGTCACTCTTGAATGTAATTTGACAAAGATTATAGCTTAAAAAACTCAAGTGTGTCGTGGTACTAATTATAATTTGTTTTATGAAATATAAACAGTATTTCTTACAAAACTTTCTTGTAAGTTTTTCTGATGGAGAATGTTTTTTATCAATTATCCGCAGCTGCGTATAATATGCACAACGAAATTTGGAACTTTTTTAACACATAGTCTGCGGATTATAAACAGGAAAATAAGGTATAGAAAGTCTAACTAAATATTTGTAGAATGTTTTAAAAGTTTAATTATGGCTTAATCTGGCAAACATGTTTTCCTTGGGAAAATTAGTTTGCTCTAAGCATCTGATGGTTTAACTGAATGCAGCTCAAAAATTTTCTAACTAGAAAAAGTATCTAAAAGTTGTTTTTGAATTTGTGTTGCCACAACATTTTCTGGTCATGTAGCTGAGGTTAATTTATTTTTTTGAATTACTACCAGATGTAAATGAAAATTGTAAGAAAGATGCCTAGAATAACACTGTAGCAAACGATTGATTTGTTTGTAATTCAAAGATCATTTTTTGTACAAAAGGGCTTATTAAACTTGCAACAAACACACAACCCAAAGTTGAAATTAGAATTCACAAACTACTGAATTGAAGCCCAGAGTGCTAACCATTCACTATAGCAAATGAAATACATGATAACAATCGAAAAACAGAACCAAAATTTTGATCAAAACTATCAAACAGAATCAAGACTAGTTAAAAATTGGAAAGCTGTTTGAAACATATCTATTAACAGGTAAAGAATGATAACAGCTGATTGTATTTGAAGAAGTAATTATTTTTTAGCACTTCATTCTGCATTATCAACATTCCACCTTTCAATTATTTGTCTGTAGTGGCACTTCTAATTCACACACAATTATGGTAATGATACAGAAAGATAACTAATAAATCAGTGATGTGAGTAGAATATAGTGGTCTTATATATTGTAAGCACTCAGGAGCTTTATTCTAATAAGTCAAAGCTCAGCAATGTTTAGTCCAATTACCGAGCCACTTAATTTTTTTGTAACTAGAAATCCATCACAATATCAAAAGATCCTTTATACAAAAGTGCATTCCATCTCCCTATTAATTAGAGAAAGACAAAGTTTTGTGTCTGTAATTTTATAATAATAAATATTTCATATACATAATTCATATACAATATAATAAATAATATTCCATATACAATATTTCATATACATTCATAAATATTCAATATAATAAATATTTCAAACATAAAACATCATTTTGATTTAAAACTTTAAGCACTCTCTCATATTGATGTTATTAATCCTCACATAATTTTATTTCCAACCAGATTAATATCAAATATTTCTGGGAGTCATTCTCTATATTAATATAAAGTGTATAAAAATATTTTATATATTTTCTGTAAACACTCCATATTCAAAGGAAAATATTTGCGATAATTCTAATGTTAAACATAACTTATCATCCTATATTAAAGAAAGGTTTTCTTTCTTTTTGCAACATTTGAGATTGAAGCAATAGTATGAAAATATATAACTTACTTCTGTGACTTCAGGAGTAGTTTCAGCTTTATTTACATAAGTCAAAACATGAGACCAATTTTGGAGGTAAACACTGACCTATAAATAAAATAAATTCTATAAACTGTTCACCAGATATCAATCACTTTGTTTATGTGTATTTATATGAAATTTTAATAAAGTTCAAATGCATATTAATAAGGAAATAAGCGTTCTGCGTGTAAATATAAACTGATCATGTTAGTCCAATTTCATTACACTACAGATGCATCACATGTTATAAAACACACACAAAGAAATTAAAGAATGTAATTTTATTGTGCATTAATAATGTAGCAGTTTGTTACTACATTTATTAATAAAATCATTAAACTTTGAATATAAGAAAACAATCACTAAACTTTATTAAACATTCTACAGAACTCACAAGAAAAAAATTTTTGTTTTGACTTTATTTTTAAATGAAACTGTTTAACATAAATCAAAATCCAAAAAATATTTATCTTCTGTTATTTTTCAAATATTTAAAAGTAAAATCATAATTTAGAGAATAGAGAATACTTTTTTCCTAAATTTCAATTTGAAACATCATACCATGTCCTATAACTGAGTTGGGTAATCTATCACTCAACAGTCAATTATTGTACGAGGCATGCGATTTAAAATGGATTCTTGACCTACAAATTATTGAAGCAAAGTACTAACTGTTAGGCCAACAGTTGAGACTTGCATATTAGCCACTCAAATCACAAAACCTCAATTTTAAAGTGACATCCTGTGGGTTTAAATTAATATAATTACAAGTTATTACAAATTATTAGTGGCTGAATGAATGAATTATCAAATTATCTTTCTTAGTTATGTGGAAGTTGAAGAAGATTGGTGTGAGAATCGAAAGCATTTAGACACAACATCCGGCCACACCTTCCTCCCCTCCTCTTCGAGACCGAAAGAAAAGGATATAAAACAGAGTGTACATGTCTATGTAACGGGGAACTTCTGTTTTGGGGTCCTAGCCATTAGGATCGTGATGATTTTGGAGACGTCAGTCTCATAATAATCTAATAATTATTTTAGGCTTCTTAAGCCATCTTATGTAAGGGATTTTATTAGTGGAGACGTCAGTCTCAATATTT
>JAPDSC010023927.1:113396-128533 GCA_026290005.1 Latrodectus geometricus
TAAATATGTTTGTATATTTTTTGCTATATATATATATATTTAGTGTTTCTTTTAATTTTTTTTTAAAAATAAGCAAAACAATACATTGGCAAAGCTTTGCCTATGTATTATTTTTTATTATTTATGTATTTATTATGTATTATTTATGTATTATTTGCCTATGTATTGTTTTGCTTATTTTTTAATGTATTACTTTGATTCCATTTATTTCAATTTTGATATAGTTGTACTTTCTTCTTATAAAGACACTCTTCGAGGGAATAATACGAATATTTTTAGACCTTTGTCTTTCGTGTTTGTCAGAAAAGGGTGTCTATTTTGCATAGCTGACCATCTCCCTCCTGATGAAGACGTGGTCCCTATGCTCTTTCCTTAATTACATTACATTGTTTATCGTGAATTTTTCCTGATTTCGTCTTATTGATATTAAATTGTATAGTTTCATCTTTGTTTTATCTTTATCTATTAAATGTATCTTATTTAATATATGTATACATATAATATTTAAATGGTAATAAATGCATAATAATTGTGCTCAAAAACAAACGAATAGTTCATGTCTTTATGAAATTTTATGCATTATGAGCACTTATTTTAGCTATTTTCCGTCTTCTGTACTTATCAGAATTCAACTTTTTGATTACGATATATATTTCAAAAAATTCCAAAATTAAAAATATTTTCCTATGATTCTGATAAATTTTTAATAAAATATTAACTATTACTTTGATTTCAAAAAGAATACTGACTGTTTTAAAATGAAGTTCTGAAACGTCAACTAATTTTGTATTGAAACGTCAACTAATTTTGTATTGAAACGTCAACTAATTTTGTAATTTGTTTATTGTTTCTGTATGTAAGAAGTTATACATAATTTTCAGCGATCGATGTAGTACAAGAAAAATTCAAATAATTTTATATAAAAGTTTCAAGTCAAATAATTTTACATATTTCATTTCTTTTGAATCTTTTGCATAAATATCTATAATTGCATTGTTTAATGTGATGTACAATTTGTATAAAGGCCTATCTATATATATTGCCGCAAAATCTGGCCCTAAATCTCTTCTGACCATGATGCTTAACAATTAATATAGAATAATAAATATACAATAAATTATTCCCCTATTCATTCTTTACATGTGTTTTAATTTCTGTTATCTTATGCCAAGCAAGGTACGTGAAAATTGCCCAAATTCACACCACCCCTATCAGATATATGACGTACACAAATTATCAAAAGCCAAGTATTTTCGAACTTTAGCAATTGTACACATTTACTTATATTGGTTGTATGACAAATAACTTCGAATAAAAAAATTATCGAAAAATGAGCAAATATCTGCTATTAGAACTTACGTTAAGCCTCATTCCCAAGAGCTGACAATGCAGTAGTTATTTCAAAGACTTTTTCAAGTATTATAACAACGTATATAAGACTTTAAAAGCTTATAAAGTAGAACAAAGTAAAAAAAAAAAAATTGAATTTAATGTAATAAATCATAATTATGTCAAATAAAACGCTTGGATTAAATAAGTATTAGCATTATTAGTACCAGTAATCAGTATCATAAATATTAAGTTTTAACTGAAAAGTGAAGCTTGTAGGAAGCGGTACAGAGAGGCCTACCATTGTAAAGACTTAAACGAAATGTTGTGCGCGTACCTAGATAGCAAACGCAGTTGGAATATATCATTTAGTTCGAAGAAATTATAATTACGCTTGATTAAATTATTTCCACCGAATGCCTTCAGAAATATTTCATTATTATTATATATAATTCATTTTGTAAGCTTTTTGATGATTTGAGACAAATCTTTTAGTAGAAATAAACAATTTACAGTCCTAACATAAAAATGATTTGAAGAGGATAATCAATGCGGCAATTTACACGAATTATGAAAGATTTTATGTGTTTATCTGTAATATTTGTCACAATGAGACGAAATTTAAAAGTCTACAATTGCTTAGTACATAATTTTTGACTGCTTTCACATTTCAAATTTTAAAATGAATGTTGTTTAGTAAACATAATTATGTAAAGAAAAATACATAAAAATATTTATTCCACTTATTTGTCTGGAGAGGAAAGAACATACAGTATAAATTTTCTTTTAGTTACAAAAGTGAATTTTTTGATTTGTAATATTTTGCGAAATAAAATTTCTTGCAAAAAGTCATCCTTTTCTTCAAATAAAATATTTAAATATGTAATAATATATTTCCTTTTTGAATTCAGAAGCATTCCTTTTTATATAATACCTAGTACAAAAGTTATTTTACGAAAAAAATTCTTTTTATTTTAGAATTCCTACTAATTTTAGAAATAATAATTCTGTGTTTATTTTCGGGATCAAATTAAAAACATCAGGCTCACTGAAAGGAACCAGTTCTGTTTGAAGACTCTGTAATTAACTCCTGAATGAAACATTGAAATACATTCAAATTTTTTTTTCGAACTTAAAATTGATTTACGAATTAATAACAAATATAAATAACACATAATGAAAAATGATTATTTATTAAGTATGTTAAAAAAGGAAATATAATATAATCTCATACTATTATTATACATAGTTGACACGATTATAATTATGATTTATTGAGGAGAAAGATGAGGAGCTGAATACTGTGGATATCTCCAGGAATAAAAGAGCGTGTCAGAAAGATCACAGGGAGGGAAATTGGTGAATGGGTTAATAATCTTAGAATTAATGAACAATGAAGTCGAACTGCCTCTTCTCTACTGACTGATTGGTGTAGCATGAGCAGTTGCAATAAGAAAGAATTCCAGAGAACTACCAGTATTTTTTTCTGAATCGTCATTCATTGCTCAGTAGAAGGAACTGGTTCTTAAGAACCAGTTTCTAAAAGGGTCGCACATCTCTTGCATAGAACGACTTCCTTATTCACCGCTCATTTATGAATTATACACATATGTTATATATATCCATATGGATATATATATAATTTTTTTTTAATTACATAAATTTTAACCCTAAAACATAAACATACTTTTTTTCGTCAATTATGAAATAAAAAATAATTTCTATGTTTATGGTTGGTTTAAAGATAAATTTTAAAATAGAATCAACACACCATTTAAACATTATTGACGTGTCATAAATTTTGATTATTTCGAGCTTTTTAAGTAAGAAACACAGAACTGCACTAGGAAGGGCGCACTTTGGAGTAAAATGCCGCGGGTTCAAGCTAAATCCCTGTTAAACAGTGTGTGGTTCATTTTATGCTGTTTGGTATGCATGTCTGATAAAGTATGCACTCTGGAGTTAATAGGATTTTCTGCAATGTCATACTAGAAAACGATTCACTATCAATAAAATAACCTTTCGGAAAGCAAAACGCATCGAAAGCCACTCATCACCAGTTGCTTTTGGGATATCCGATATGCAGTGTTAAAGGGAGAATTATTAAATAAGATAAATGGGAGAAGTTTAATAGAATTTTAAAAGTTTTAATTAAAATGAAGCTACTTATTTTTTTATTATTTAATTACTATATAATTACAATTATAAATATATTACACTACCCAAAAATAATTTATTTTAGTGAATATGGTGGGAATTGTTTGACAGGGCTGCTGTTATATGTATCCAAATTATTTTGTATAATATTTCTGAAATTTTCCTGTTTAAAAAAAGGTAGAGTGTCAAACGTAAAACGCAAATAAAATCGCCTGAAAAAAGAATAATTCAGCGTATAACAGGCGCGACATTGAAATTTTATCTTCATACATTCTATTTGTATGCTAAGAATTCATATAGACATTTTATTTTGAAAATGATGAGGTATCACGTAATTTATACTGTCTGACTAGTATGCAGTCGGAGCAGTTACGTAAATCCGTGGAGATCAATTATTTGTTTTTGACAGTATTCAAAATTTCTTTAATTATATATTTAATGTAACTAAAGCATAATTAATAATTAACACTTTGATATGAAAACTTATGACTATGTACATATTTAATTCCACCCTAAATGGACAAGAAAAATTTAACAATGTATTCCGCACTAAGTGACCATGACTTTACTCATTCAATGCTTTTCCTTTTTCTACTTTCTCAAACTTCTCTTTGAGAAAAACAACAAGTGGTATCACAGCGCCATCTAACATCCTGATGTTCTTACAGTTAGGATCGAATTTGAAAACTTTCTCTGTAAAATAGAGCTGTTATATCACTAGGCCATGATGAACGCTAATATTTTTTTCAAAACTGTGAAAGACACTAAGAGATCACAGTTTAAAAACTTCATAATAATGTATATATATATTTTTATTAATAAAGACATTTTTTATAAATTTGTCTTGCTTTTTCTTTCCAATATAAGAATATAAATTAACCTTTATTATTCTTTGTAATGTTTTCAATTGTTCTTTTCTCCTATGACAAACGTATCTACATTAAATTTTGCAATTCTATAAAAAATCATTTATTTTAAAATATTTTTTCCATTGTTACTTAAATTTCCTGAACACTTTATTCATTTATTGGAATATATAGATAAGAAATAAATACTTAGCACATAACAATGAAAAAGTTTTATAAATGTGATTTTATATTTACTTATTAAAAACTATTTATTTATATATTTTTGTCATTGATTGAAAAATTAATTGCCTAAATAGAATAAAGTTAATTTTTTGAAAAAACATTGAAAATCTTAAATATCATTTATAATTTTCACTACCGACCTCATACATTATTTTTTTCGGTTATATTTCTCTCGTATAGGAAGAAAAATACTGTTTTATTATGTCTCAAAGTTTTTCATTCTTCGAAAGGACAATAGATGTCGCTTTGATATCTTTTATTTTTTTACGTAGATGTTTTTGTGAAGGTGAGCGCATCAGGAATGATTCTGCAAGGGAAAAAATTGAATACATAAAAAGCAGACTGCGCAATTTCCCCGCCTCCCTCTCCTCACCTGTTGTTTAGAATGATAGCACATAAGTTAAAAAAATTATCTCACCCTCACAATGTGATATTTCTTCAATGGAAGAATGCACGGATCTTTCCAACAATTATTTCAAAAAAATACGCGTAAGTAAGCGTAATTTTTCCGCTCATTTATTTTCTCGTCTTTTTCCTTCTAAATAGTAAGTTTTTTTTCTAATTCCTTAAGCAAATGATGCGATTTGGTAAGGATATTGTTTCTAGTAATTCAGTTTAAAACAAACTGAATTATTAAGAAAAATTGTTTTCTTTCATTTTTTTATAATTATAGTTCTTCAATATTATTTTTTAATTTTTAAAACTTAGATTATTGTTATATGTTATTGCTTAGATGTTTCATTTAAGGAAATTTATTGTACGAAAAGCAATAATTAGGTTACATTAATTGAAAATCTATGGCAAAGCAACACTTTTTACTTGAGCACTTGTAATTGGAATCAAGCACGGACCCAATATGTTGCTTGGAGGCACTTAGGCGTCACGTGCTTAGAAAGAAGTCATTCAATAATCTCACATGGATAAAATATGTGTACTAAAATTTCTAATAAATCTCTCCTTATGCTGTGCTTCGACTATTAAATTTTATAAGCGATTGAAGTCATTTAAAATGAGTGCTCTCATTTACTAGCATCATTTTTATTTGTAAATAGGTATTAAAAGATGTGCTATTTAGTACCAGGAAAAAAGTGCTGATCTGTATTTTAGGTTCCCATTTTAAAATATTGCTTTTTTTGAAGGATAGCAAATTCAGATATTTGTGTAAAATTCCGCTGACCAAGAAGTTGAAGAGAAATTCCACCATTTTGACGTTGTTTCATATTGTTCCTCATTGCATATTTAATGAGATCTGAAGAAAAAATTCTTTTAAAAATTTAATAAAAGATTTAAATATAATATTAAAAATATTGGTGCCACGGCTTTTTTTATACGCTATAACAATTAAGCGTTAAGAAGTTTGCCTTTATACATTGAGTTTTCTTGTAGGTATATTTCAAATGTATAATTTTGTTTTGTAAAAAAGCAGAACAACTATTAGAATTAAACACATTTATAAGGAAAACTTATCATTTATCACAATTATGTGTTTGGCATTTAATTTTCTATTGTGGCAAAATATCATGTTGTTGACGATATTCTTTTCCAGGCCGACAACACACGTGCCATAAATTTTTTTATCATATTCTTGCATGCCCTTTTAACAAATCCTCGCTTACCTTATTGTTTATTTTTTACTGTCTATAAATGTATTTTTTTGTATTGTTAGATGCTGAATATATTTTAATATTTTAACATTTCTTTGCTTTTTTTATTATAAAGTAATTATTCAGATCTCATTAGACTGAAAATAAAGGAATGAATATTTTATTTTTTACAATGTAAATATTTTTTGCTTTTGGAAAAAAAATTTATTAATATGTTTAAAAACAATCTTATATGCTCACTGTTCGCAGTAGAATATTATTTTCATTGTAAAAAAGAACTCACGATAAACGTGTCAAATGCTATTTTTCCGCCATTTCTTTAATTATTTTGATGATGTATCCAACCCAATTAGGTAACACATTGTGGGTATTCAGCCAAGCAAATTTTCGCTTTTTCATTTATAACATGAAATAGTCATCATAAATACTAGTGTCTAAATAGACAATTCTTTTTAAGTAACTTACATCAGCCACAATTGTAATCAAGTCATAAATTGTTGTGTTTCACTCGTATTTGAGAAATCGGCATCAGCTTCTTATTCAACTGTCTTACATTTCTAACTAGTTTCATAAAAATATTTCGAAATTCAGAAAGATATCTGCATTATTCCTTGTTCATTCTTAATAAGTAAGAGGACAAAATTTCCTTAAACTGGGATTGCATACAAGGATGATAATGTGGTCTATCATACAATTTATATCAGCTCTAGGTATTATAAACCCTAAACTTCCTAAAGTCCACCACGAATAAGAATAAAAACTTAAGAAAATAAAACCCATTCAAAAATCATATAATAAATCATTTTTGACTAAATATGAAAAAAGAAATTTGAAATTCTCTTCAAGGATAATCGCACCCACCTCTTATTTTTTATTCCATTTATATCCACCATCTTCATGTCCGTAACCTAGTGCACGGAATGTTTTCTATAATACATTTATTCCAGCGCAAGTGGTTCAAGAACTACAAAATACAAACATTTGACATTTCAAGGTAAAAAGTTTATTGACTGAAAATTGCTTTTCCGGGAATCCATGCAGAATCAGCAGTCGACTGTATTAAGTTTATAAAAATGCGAATGGATTCACGGGGGATGAAACATGGAAAATTCCCAAACACCCACTCCAATCTATGCATAGCATTATTGCAAAATATCCCTTTGTTAAATAGTGGTTTACTTGTTCTACTTAACTCGTTGAACACGAACACCATTGCAAATTTAAAATTTCTCAGAAGATAAAATATATTAAAAATTTAATAATAAATAATATTTCGTTATTACAAGTGCACTTATGATATTGCTGAAAGAAAAGATAAGGCATGATGTTAATGTAATGCTGATAGCTATAATAATATTTTCTTATATATAATAGCATTTCTGATTCAATTTAAAAATATTAATAATTTAAGAGAAATAAAGATATTGGTTAGTTTCTAATGAACCTCAGACCCTTAAAATGAAACTTTTTTAAAATGCATGAACGATAATAATTTTAACAAGGATATCATACATAATATTGCAATTCCGGAAGTAATAAAACTGTGGTTTTATATGCTTTCGTTCTTACTCATGGTTATTAAAATTTATCTGAATATTTACAATTCAGTAAAATAATGAGCATGGCTAATATCCAATTATAATTAAAAAAAATTTTTTTTTCTCTATTCAGTAATTTAAAGGATTCGGATAAACAATGCTAGAAAATTCAATTAAACATATTTGAATAAGCAGATTATAATAATAAAATTTTTTTGTTATAGTTTGCATAGAGGTATTTTATATGTGCCTAAGAGGTCTTTAATTATTAGCGTTAGCAATGTTTTATTGATATTAAGTAAATTATTTTAGCGAATTTTAGTTTTTAAATATTAATGCAACTTACATTACATTGGCTTCAATACTGTTGCATTATAGTTTATATATTGAATATAGCTCGTTTGATATTTCATATTTTGCTAAAAACTAAAAAAGAATAAAAAGGAAATAAATAATAAATTGAAGTAAACAAAATCTTTAATTATAGCAATTAAATGCATTAACGTAATACGATGGGTAAAAAAAATTGTACTTTTCATAAGAAATGGAGCATGCTTAGAAATAACCGAGAAATAAATATTAAAAATGTTCTTCAAAATCATGTATTGAAATTTACTTTTTACTATTTCCTTTATGGAGAACTAATAAAAATACTCTAGTAATAAGTTATTAGAGTATTTTTATTATGTTAAATAGAATAAATAGTACTACTAGTAATAGATTTATTTTGATTATATTTACTACTACATCAATTGTTTAAATAAATATTTATTTTGATATATTTAGTTGATTTGATTATAAATGTATTTGTTAGTATTTGATAATTATAAATTGAATTTTAAGGAAAATAAAGTGTTTTCTAGAACTAAAATATTTAAAAATAGCTTTAATTGTGAAAAATTATTAAATATATCTTACTATTATTTTAAAGTTGTTTGAATGTGATATTTTAATCCTAATGAATTTTGGTGAGGATTTATTATTTTTGTTTAAGAGTGAACAAAAAAGAAATAAATATTTGATTTGTGTTTAAAAAATAATTTTTAAGACTTATCACATTCAGTATTATTTAAAAACACATGCTAGAGCTTCAGAGTTTAATTTATTAAACATTCCATTTGATCATGATGTTTCAGTTTTTTATTTAACAAATTACATTAATTCAGATTTTTAAATAATATTCTTTACAATTTATGATTGCAAAGATAACTGTGGTCCCCTCCTTTGGGTATATTTACCCAAGAAATCACCGGCAGTTTTGCCACTCAAACCTTTTTAATAAATATCCTATATATCAGTTTAAATAAAATAAAATCACTGAACTTGAGAATCAGAAACAAGCATAATGTATTTGAATGCATTGACTCTGAGTATTTCGAAATGGACAGTGTTATTTTAGAATAAAGTATTACGCTGATAAAATACAATAAAATGGTGAATATAGTCTTATTTAAAATCATGTCATATTTGTGTAAAATAAAGACAGAGTTTGAAAAGAAGAGTCGTGATCCTCCTTCTCGCTTATTTATTTTCCCTTTGTTTGAAATTTCTGAAACGAATCCAAAATTATTAGTATAATGGTTTGTGAAACAGGTTTATAAATTGTGCTTTTTACAAAAAATATGATAAAACACATGAAGAAAAACGAGAAAATTGAATAATTAGTTACGAAACAAGGAACATGCAGGATTTTCTAGACATTGAAATGACATTAAAGCGTGTGACTTAAGTTTACTTTTACGTTGTCACGCACTTCAGAAAACAGGTTTAGTTACGTGTGTATTACAGAAATAATTATTTAATATTAAATGGATATAATAAAGATATACAATTTTTTAAGCATTTTCATCAATGGTTTCTTAGTGATTAAAATTCAAAATATACTTATTGCGTAAGTGTAAATCATTTTGCCTAATTTCATTACAAAATTCTTAAAAGGAGATTTACTTGAGCAGATTTTACACAATAATTTCAGTTAGCAATATGCATTGAGTGAGATTATACATATTCAGAGCAATTACTATCCCCACACTTCAATAAATTGAGTATAATGACGGAACCAGCGCTTAAAAGCGTAAAAACAAAACAAACGTGTTTTTTTTATATAAAGCCATTAAACAGATGAGAAAAACAGAAAAAATGTTGTATGCATGATACAGGCATACAAACCATGATTACAACTCCATGATACTTACGGCACTAATCCATCGTACAAGAACTGAATAGTATGTTGTTGATATGATGGTTAATACATCTTATGTTTTTCATGCGAGGAAAAACGTAAAAAGCCAAAGCGTGCTGAAGATCACGTTATCCAGCTGCATTTGAGGCAACTGCGCTCAGCTAGCAATGATTTCCGAAGTTCCAATATATATGTAGAAGGTGGTAGGTGGGATGTGACCAATCATGTCACGCAAAATCTCTATTGTATTCAAGTGAGAATTCTGGTCATTACATGCAGATGATATCCTCCTATTGAAGGCAGTCATTGATGATGTTTGAACGGTGAGGTGGGGCATTATCATCTATTAACACAAATTCAACTTCCACGGCACCCCTAAACCGGCAGACATACTGTTCCAGAATGATTTCCTGATCAATTTGGCTTGCCGTGGTTCCTATCTGAACAGGTAGATCTGTTTTGGAGCCCAGTATGAAGCTTTCCCAAACAAGCACTCCTGTACCACAATAACGTTGGTGTTCATTGATGTTGTCTTGATGATATATGGTACCTGATGTTCTTCATATGAACGTCCGACGTGAATCAGACTAAATAAATAAAAATACTTTACTATCTCACTTATGCGACATCCCTTAGGTCTTCAGCTGACTTATATGGGGCCCAAATCCCTTTCAGCGATAAATTTAAATATCTGGATGTGACCGCAAATGAACATGAAAGTCTTATGTTGAGGGCTTGTTCAGCTGCGCTACGAAGAGGCTCAGTATTCTTATACGCCTTTTTAGAGAAAGATGACTTTACATGGGATAAAATTTCCTCCAAACATATGACATTTTTCTTTCTCCTCCTTCTGATTGACTGCTGTGAACTACTTGTTGTCGCCGGGAAAAATGGATTCAGTACTCTAGAAAAAAATATAAAATTAGTTCTTTCGTATTGTTCCTGGAGCAGTAAAGAACACCCTTATTGACACCGTATTGAATGGTGATAATTCCTTAAGAACCGTAATTCAAAAGAAGGCATTCTTTCTCTGGGAAAAGATCATTAGAGTTATAAGATGTCATTCATTCGGGAATGAAGTCAATGCTTTCTCACTAGAAATCTGAAGATATAGATGAATTTTCAATTATGAGTTTTTCATTTAAAAATTCACTTTGCTTAATGCATGAACTAGAATTACTTGTTCCGCCACAAAATCCAATAAATTTAAAATCTTTTTGGATTAATCTTGATCTGTGTTGAAAAATAACTAAAAGTAATACGGACCCCTCTATTTTAAGAGCCATCGCTCTCTAAAGATTAAACATTTTTTACGCCTAACCAAAATGGCTTCGGATTTTTACTAATGAATTCCTCTTGTCTGATGGCTGTAACGCAAGTTCCGGAGTTTTCTCCGAAAGTTTTTATTCTTACATCCCTGTGGGCAGAGGTACTGCGTTTGGCGGTGCAATTGCTGCGATTCGCCCAGCAGCATGGCACTTCGAAAAATTCCTAAGAACTGTTATTATCAGTGATTCCCGAGTTGTTCTAATAGCTATCGTTTCAGATAAAAAAAATTCCATAACACAGGACATAACGAGTTATCTAAGAAACCTGGAGTCACATGAGAAAACAACCGTGGATTCTTGATCACTGTGGTAATGAGAAAGCCGACTTCTTGGCTAAAAAGAGTGTTTTAATGAAGCATATTTTTCATACTATGCCCTTTCATACTATTAAAGTTCTAATAAAAAAATCTATCCAAGTACGCACTCAGGAAGAACATTGTCATCGTGTTTCTCATGTCTTGGAAGAATTCTATCTAGAATTTGTGTAATGGCCTCAGGGTAGAGAAGTCACTATATTCCTCTTTGCCACCAGACATAACTGTTTTCGAAATCATCTCTATAGGTTCAAAATTGTTCCTTCTCCGATATGCATTCTTTGTAGCACTAGAGGTGATGGACTGCACGTATGTTCTCCACTGTCTTGCTCGGCGCAACACTTTTCTGTCAGGGCGTTATTCAGAGGCAAGAGACATGTTAGATTAATGGACTTCGCATAGTAGCTGTTTTTGTTTATAATTTTCTGCGTTCTTTGATCATTACTCTTATTTTTTGCTGTAACTATTCATAATTTGACATTAAAAATTTAAAAAAAAAATCCATTTTCTCTCGAAAGTGCTTTAAAAAATTTATGCAAGCTCCTTTTCTTACTTTTCATTTTACTAGAACAGTTTATATTATTACATTATTCTTTTTTTTTTCATTTTTTTTGCTAGTACATTTCATATTATTGCATTTTTCTATTTAATATAAAACTAATTGTGTATACTAATCAGTTTTATATCAAATAAAAAGAAGACTTCATGGGTTTGTAAATACTAATTTCTTAGCTGTTAGTTAACTATTATTTGCAATTCCATCATTATTTAGTGCTTATAGACTTTTTCAATCAAACACGATTTTATTTTTTGCATCAAACGTATTTAAAGCACGACAATTTAGTGATGCGTTGAAACTAATCAAATTCGAATGGACTTATTATACATCCAATTTCGTAAAAGTTTATTATTACGTGTGAGTGAAAAAATGTTAGTTATAAAATTGAAACTTATGTGTGTGGGTATATAATAGATTATTTCTTTACATAAAAGATTAATTTTTTTTAAAAAATAGAATGACATCTTACTTACTTTGTTACGTTACACAAATAAAGGAATGCAAAAAGAGAGTCACTGGTTTAAAAAAAGATAAAGAATCTAGGACACATACGGTAACAAATTGCTCAATGTTTGTGTATATGTCTTGAGAACTTCTAGTTTTATTCCGTAAAACTTCTATGCTCAAACATTTACAATTTACTCAGTTTTTTGTACATACATTGATGAAAATGTTTAGTTGTATTACATCAAATTGCTAATATTTCATTTGCTTCGGTATAGACTGTATTAAATTTGATAAAATTATCTTTCTTGTGACCAGAAAAGTGATCAAATATTAATTTTAGTTCTAAAAATTTTTATGTTAATAGACAGAATACGTTAAATATTAACACAATTTTGTGTAATACATTTAGAAATTACTAACAAGTGGACTACAGTTAGTAATTTAATTTTATTTCATTAGCAATTATACTTATTTTTTATTAACAGCTCACAAATATTTTAGATTATTCATTTCTAGGTAAATTTACTTGTAGAGAGGTTGTTTTAAAAATAAATTTTTATCAGCGCATTTTACGATTGTAACTATTTTAATGTGGAAATAAATGTATTAACGAAAGTATATATGTAATAAATAAAACAAGTTTAATACAAATGATAAAAAATAAATAATATTTAAAAACATATTACTGACTTCTAATCACAAATATAGTTATTGAAAGAAACTGAATAAATTCATAATTTCTCAAAACTTTTCTTCGGTTGTTAAATCAATTTTCTATTCTTTTGACATGTCCTAAAATTTACTTCAATGTTTATAGTTTGTTCTCTGTTTCAAAAGTAAATTTTTAGAACATTAATAATTTTACTATTGTGACAAAGCTATTTTACCAAATTTCTAATGGCAACAAGAATTTAGTTGCCATCAAGTGTCAACGAAAATAACAAACTGGAAGTCTAACTGACACAAAGTGAGGTATTTAAGTGTGTCTATATGTAAAATTAATTAGTATGTTCTGTATTTTTGTGTAATTTTGTGATTGTTCTTCTATTATATTATATTGTTGAGGATATGAAAATAAATAATTTTCAGAGTTAACAGATGTTGTTCTTATGTTAAAAATTTATTCTAAGAAAAGTTCGTAAGAAATGACTTTACGAACATCTTTTTGAATAAATTGCTTATGCTTTCTGGAAATGAATTCATTTGAAAATATTATGTGCTTATATAATGAATTATCTTTCTTCTCATAATATATTTTTTTATTATGAAAATATTTTGGCATTTTTAATACCTGATAAAAATTTTTCTTTTAGTTTATAACATTGCTGTGAATCTAAGTATTTGATATTATTTATTCATGTCTTAATTTTTCCTATTAAATGGATTAGATTTTCTGCTATGGTTTTGAGAAAATGATCTATTAATAGTAATTTAACACTATTGGTAACATAACTCTTCATTCATGCATTGCAACTAAGCATTCATCAATCATTTTGAAACCGTTTAATTCAACACTCTAATTTAGTCCACCATTTTTATGACGTCAAATTCATGGATTCTAATTTCAAGGTAAACTTTCTTTTTAAATAGAACTTTGTTATCTCATTAAAGTTAACTTGAATATGTATAGGGATTTTAGGTTGTATCAATATATAAAACTAGATTAAACTAAATGGACGATACGCCATATAGATATGAGACTAGCTCAAGGCCTATAGTTGTCATATTTGTTTTCATCCTGGAGTGCGAAGCATATGTCCCGGTTACGGTGTCAGTTTAATGTAAAACCACCAGTGTAACATTCCCAATAATTCTTGGTCATAGTTTCATATCCTCACTGAAGAGAAGAAATGCTGAGGACTGAATCTCAGATCTTTGGGAGCGTGAAGTATAAATATAAAACTTTTTTAAGAAAATTTTCACTTCGTATCTTGAATCGGAAACTTCTACCTACAAAATTGCTATTTTTATGAAAGTTATACTCTATGTTAAATTTCATATTAATTTTAAATTTCATTAACATAAAAATCCTAACCCATGTTACTTTTTCAAATGTAAATAGGTTAAAATAGGCCAAAGAATAAAAAATATTTATTTCTATATCCTCTGATTGTTTTGCTGTTTGAGCAATTTTCAAATAGAGATGATTGAATTTTAATCAAATGAAGACGAATGGAGGAAATATGATTCATCCATCTTGCTTTCGCTCACACTCCATTCTTTGATTTGCGTAATAAGATACATTGACGTTTTTCATGGCGAAGCATATTCATATAAATATGCATAGTATAGCACATTTAAACAAATATCAAAACAAATTAGAGTTTTTCTGTGATGAATATAAATAAAAAATTATATAAAGAAATTACTATTAAATCACTTTTTTCAACACACGCTTTCATCAGAATACAAAAACAATGTACGATACCTTTTGGATGACTATTTGGAATAAGTGTGATATGAATTTCAATCTTGAAAAAATTTAGTGCACTCTTTTATGTTTTTTTTCTATGAGCTATTGCCGAAATTTTGAAGCCGTTAACAGTTAATTTGGGAACAACATATTCTTAAACTGAAGTAACATAAAT
>JAPDSC010023927.1:128933-167710 GCA_026290005.1 Latrodectus geometricus
ATTTATGTTACTTCAGTAAAAATAATCTTGTCCTGAGGTTTTTACTATGGCTTGCTGACAGTTGTAGTACATGCGACTTTCTCAGCGATGCAAAGTTTTAATTGTTAAGAAATTTTAAGGATGCTTTCTGAACAATTCATTCAAAAATTCACTTTATTTTTATGTTAAGAACTTCCCTGACGATATAACATGTGCAGTAAGTTAAGAAATAATATATGTAGTTACAAAGGCATTCAATGATATATTCTTTAAAAACTCCAAAATTCTTTTTTCTGAAAACGAGCAACAGATGGTACTGATATTGCATAAAACTATTTTATTTATAAAATGATTTGTAAGCAAGGAGATAACAATAGATTCGTAAATATTATTGATATGTTGAATTTTTAGAAAAGTACTGCTAGTGAAGCTATACCATGAGAATGGAGAATTTGTGGCTTTGCTGTCTTTTTGTCATAAAAATGTCGCTTTAATGAATAAAAGTCTTACTTTTTCTAGATGTGGCGAAGATTATTTTAAAGTTAAAAGGCATAAGATATTTAAGCGATTTGTCTATAAGTTGAGATTAGATAATTGAGTTACAACAGGTATGATACCCTTGAAAAAAAGTTTTCAAAAATTAAAGAAATTTGTACCATGAAATGCTATTGATGTTCTACACTACTGGCCATTAAAATTGCTACACCAAGAAGGCGACATGCTACAGACGTGAAATTTATACGAAAGGAAGAAGGTGCTGTGATATGCAAATGAGTAGCTTTTCAGCGCATTCAGACAAAGCAGGCGCCAGTAGCGACACTTACATTGTGTTTAAATGAGGAAATTGTTCAGCCGGTTCCTCATACACAAATTGCATTGCCTGGTGAAAAGTTGTTGTGATGCCTCGTGTAAGAAGGAGAAATGCATACCAGCACGTTTCTGACTTTGATAAATGTCGAATTGTAGCGTACCGAGATTGCGGTTTATCTTATCGCAGTATTGCTGCTCGCGTCGGTCGAGATCCAATAACTGTTAACAGAATATGGAATCGATGGGTTCAGGACGGTAATACGGAACGCCATGCGGGATCTCAACGGCCACCTATCACTAGCAGCCGAGAAGACAGGCATATTATCCGCATGGTCGTAATGGACCGTGCAACCACGTCACGAGCCGTGAGTCAAGAAACGGGTTCGTTTGGAAGACAACAAGTGTCTACACGAACAGTTCGACGACGTTTGCAGCAGCATGGACTCTCAGCTCGGAGACCATGGCTGCAGCTTCCCTTGACGCTGCGTCATAGACAAGAGCGCCTTCAATGGTGTGATCAACGACGAACCTGGGCGTACGAATGGCGAGACGTCATCTTTTCAGATGAATCCAGGTTCTGTGTACAGCATCATAATGGTAGCATCCGTGTTTGGCGGCATCATTGTGAATGCACACTGGCAGCGTGCATTCGTCATCGTCATACTGGCCCATCACCTGGAGTGATGGTATGGGGTGCCATTGGATACACGTCTCGATCACCTCTTGTTTCGCATTGACGGTGCTTTGAATAGTGCACGTTACATTTCTGGTGTGTTACAACCCGTGGCTCTACCCTTTATTCGAGCTCTGCGAAACCCTACGTTTCAGCAGAATAATGCCCGACCGCATGTTGCCGGTATTGTACGGACCTTCTTTGATACAGAACATGTTCGGCTGTTGCCCTGGTCAGCACGTTCTCCAGATCTTTCACCAATAGTAAACGTCTGGTCTGGTGCCGAGCGACTGGCTCGTCACCAAACGCCAGTCACTACGGTTGATGAACTGTGGCATTGTGTTGAAGCTGCATGGGTATCTCTACCTATGCATGCAATCCAATCTCTGTTTGACTGAATGCCCAGGCATATAACTGCTGTTAATTACTGCCAGAGGTGGTTGTTCTGGGTACTGATTTCTCAGGATCTATCCAGCCAAATTTTTTGAAAATTTAATCATTTGTTATTTCTAGTATAATATATTTGTCCAATAAATATCATTTTGTTATCTGCATTTCTCCCTGGTGTAGCAATTTTAATGGCCAGTAGTGTATATTGTACTGTTTGGAGAGCAATATTTTTATGACTAAAAATTTTCCTATATGAATGAACTATTAATAATGATTTTTCAAAACAGACAGCATTGGTAAGGTGGGCATTTCAGAAAATAGTAGTACCATTCGAAATCACATTCGATTCACATTGTATTTATCGAAATCACATTTTACAGTGCTGTTGGGCTATCAAAATCCCGCAGCTATTGTGAAATCATCACTGCAATATAGGAAAGTCCCAGCATATTGAAGGTTTCTATTCTATGATGTTTACCGTGTGGAAAATAGGAAATAAAATACATTAGAGATGCTTATCATTGCTTCTATAGAAATGTTTTGCACAATATCTAAAAATGTACTCGATTGCAAATATAATTTGTGAATGTAGGTTGATATGTTTGGGATTTATTTTTATGAAACTCTAAGTCTTAGATACTATGTTGGTAACCAAAATAGTTATTAGGCCACATGTGATGAACTACTTTCGACTTTTTCATTAATATTTCAGTTCGTTGTAAGTATTTACAAAATTATTTTTACACATATTATTATATGATTAATTGAATTTTCAAATAATAACTGATTGTTGGATCATCATTCAGGCTGGGTTTATAAATTTATAGATAAATTAATATACCAAGATATATAATATATATAATATACTAAAATATGATATACCAAGTAACTGCAGCTCCGGAATTCCTGTCCTTGGAGGTGCATCCGATGATATTGATGATAAGAGGCGAATGATACCCCTAAGGAATGATTACGTCGCTAGATACTCATGCAAATGTCGAGGCATTGATTCAGTGTATATTTCGGGATTTCACAAATTATGTGATTGCAGGAAACGTAAATACATGAATAGGATACACTTAGTATATAGTACTAATACGACCATACATTTATCACTAATATGAACATTTTAACATGCATTATGAAGGAATTCTTAGAAATTATTATTGAGATCATTATCTTTGTAACTTGAAGCAGTTTTAAATGATTTTTTTTTATTTTGAGATAACTATTGAACTATAGATGAATGCAACCGAACATAATTAATGCAACTGTCATCAACTAATATGAACATTTTAAGCGTTTGGCGAATTAGAAAGCTTGGATTGTAATATATTTAAATTTTTGAAATTTATTTGTAAATACAATGCGTGTCAAAGTTTATTTTAGATTCCTAGACAAAATGGAGGAAATTAAATAATTTTTTTAAAATAAAACTATAATCTTTACTTTTTAATACGATGCAAATAAAGTTTCAATATTATTGAATATTCAAGAGAAATTCGTCAAACAATTATTATCAAAATTATTTTTATTAAAATTTGACGTTAATTTATCAAAAAAGTATTCTTTTTATCCTACTTCTTGTGCATAATTTTCTCTACATTTAGATTTATGTTTGAAATGAAAGAAATTTAATAGAAAAATATTCGAGTGCTATGAATCTATTAAACAAGCGAATATTTTGTATACCATTTGCATTTTTTTATAGTTAAAGCAATAAGGAATGCGAAATTAGATTATTACTTTTGATTTACTGCAACAAAAATTGCACCTAAAAGAAAGAAAAATTCATAAACTTTTTTTTATTTTGTAATTCTAAAGTTTGAGAAAAATGTCAGAAATAACTCTTAGAAAAAGTTTATTTGGTTCTAATCTCATTCTAATACATTTAAACTTAATTCTCATTTTTGTTAACTTAAGTAAACATTTCTATGTTTTGCATGATAAAATAATAAAAGCTGTTAAGATGTGGTTTTTAGTGATTTTATAAACTTCACATTTTTATTAAATTAATTGTAGTATGTTGTTCGACATACTCGTATTCCATTTAACAAAAATGTTTATTAACAAGATCGAATATCAAATAGCTTATTTAAAATCATGGTTATTCCTGAAACATGAATAATTAATGAATAAATAATGTGGTTTTATTTATATGTATGTCAGTTCTTCACATATTGTACGAGACACTATTTCATTTAACTAACAGTTTTCTTTTAGTTTTTTCTTGCTTCATTTATATCAAGTACTCCGTATTTGATGCTTTATTACGTTTTTTTTTAATTTTTAAAATTTATTTGACATTTTACATTGGACATTTTTAGCCCATATTTCTCAGGCTTTTGAGAATTCTAATTTAGCTTATTCTTTGAAATGATCTTCAATTGTCTTTTTTGTTCCTTTTATATTTTTATATGAAAAAGGATATCTTTTTTTTTATAAAAAAAGCCTTGCATACTATTTTTAAATAAAATGACTCTGTTGCGTAAGCACGTATGTTTGCAGCGCAATCTCTGTCCATCTGTTGTAGATGAGAAGCAAAATCTGCAGTTTTTCGTAATATCTTTCATTCTAAGCTCTTGCAAAAAGTAATCCCTTCTATCTTGGCTTAAATAGAGTAATCCACCTTATCCTTGCTTCCCTTGTCTCGTAATAGAATATCAATAGTTTAGTTATAAATACCTTCATTCCTTTCTAGCATCATGAGTTCAAAGCTCATGGGAATAGTAGTTCATATAGAGCAGTCCATATAGTCTCAGCTATCTCATTACAGTACTGAGTTTTGATAAACTGGGTGCAAAGGCCTACATTTCCTATCAATGTCTTTGAATTAAATGTTTGTCGTTGTCTAGATGCAGCACCGCTCTCTTCTGAGTAGAAGATTTTAGGTTTAGTGGCTGAAGAATAAAAAGAAATGAGTGCTGCGCCTTCTGTCTGCCTTAAGGATGTTGTTACTGTTCTTGCACCAGTTGTTATTGCTTATATTTACTCAGCCCTGAGATGGGTTCCACCAGTTAGATGTAAGCACCTGGGTGTCTTTGCAATTTAGAAGCAGGGACCAAGCCGCAGAACCCATAATACTTGACCCCCAGAAATATCATTTCACTTAGAAGGCATTGCGACCACGTCATATTTAACGTTCCCCTGCCACCATTAGCGAATATATGGTTGGGAGATTAGAACTCGGTACGATAGCGAGAACTAACTCCTTAACCGCTTCTACTTTCAAGATGTATAGGGTGGATACTTGGGAGTTTTTTTCTCTTGAGATATGTGAATACGGCCCAATGAACATTTCTCTAATCTGATAAATGTTCAAATTTTTTTGATTATTAGGCTGTTAAGCTACGTTGTACGAATAGTAGTTCACTCTATAATCATTATTTTTGTTGGCCTTTCACTTAGTTGATTTCCGATCATATGCATTTTAAGTTAATCTATAGTAAATATTCTTCTCCTCTCTTTATCAATCAGGCATTGTTCCGAAATTCTCAGATTTAGGTTGAGTAATTTTTGTCTTTATTCTTCTTGTAACAATACTTCCTATTCAGAAGCTGATTACTGTGGCATAAAATTAAAAATATCAGAATAATTTAATTTACATGATGAGGCCATACTTGTTGCATATTTTAAGGCAGCTATTGAAAATACAAAAACTATTAAAAACTGCAGTGAAAAAAGTTATCATTTATAAAATGTGATATAAATTTCAAGTTACTTTAAAGTTAAATCAATTTATTTTCCTTGCGTTAAAATAAAAAAAAAAATTCTGTGTTGTCTTTACAGTGCTGAATCAAGTTGATTAGTAATTTACAACCACTTTAAAATATAATATTCATTTTTCTCACACATCGAAATTTAGAAAATATATTAGCCTGTTTCATGTATCACAGCCGCAAAAATATTGCGGTCAAGGAATCATGCGGATTGTTTTTCAGATGAATACTTTGGCAACAATCGAGTTTCATTCACAATGCCCAGAAACTTTTCAGCAACCGATTAATTTCAACATTATGTAGAAATTCCAATGAAAAAGAAATGATCTTTTTAAAGCTTTATTAGCTCTTTTTCAACTTACATTCTCTTTGACAATTTTTTAGCAACATCAATTTTTTTAATTGTAAACTGCATTAAAAGTTTTGTAACATGAAAGATAGTGGAGAAACTAAAAAACTTGTATATATGCTGTAAAGAACACTAATTTAATGAACTAGGAAAGAGTACAGATTGATCTTTACGTTTTATTAAATTGATTTCATAATAAAATGTTAAAAAAATAATGTGTGTATATGATAATTTTAGTCTTATCATATTTAAATAATGTCGAGCATACGGTATAATCTAGGTCAACTCTGCAAGTTTTTATCAAATTCTTCTCTGTAATTTAACAGAAAAAGGTACATATGGCATTTTCATCAGATGTTTTATTTTTTAAATTTAGTTTATGAGTAAAAATAGGAGATAGAAATGTATAACCAATCATTGACGGTCTGGTGCAATTGACTCTTCTCTTTGCAGCACTATGCAAAGCTGGTAGCAGATTGGTTAACGCTATCGTCTTCATTTCCACAATTCATGGATTCGATTCCCCGGGTTTTGATGTTCAGAATTCTTTTAAACTATATTTCTCAATCTCATTAGACCTCGTGAGTAACAAATAACCGTTTAGTGACAGACGAATCAAATCAAACACCACCGTGTACTGCAACTTTTGTCGAATATTTGAATGAATGGAACATTTCCCCTCAGTAGGGTGGACTTCTGTTAGATTATATGGCTGCTACTTTCTTGGCAGGAAAGCAGCATTTTCTCCCAAAAATTTGTAAGAAATATAGTAGAAAATTTTTATATGTTCATAATTATTTTTTATAATAATATGTGCATGAAATCTGATCCTTAGAAAATATTTTTTTAAACCTTGTTATCTTTTTATTTAATTAGTTAAATAAGTTACTACTACCTAATGAATACATTTAGCTGCAGGGATGTGCATGACAGGTTATTTTTGTTTTTATGAAGAATTTTATAGTCTTTTACAGAATTTAAAATTGGGATGCATTCTTTTTACACCAATCCTTATTCAGTTAATGGATTCATTTCAATTCGTGACTTAGAAACATCCCGATGACAGTGTTGTTGCACATTCATATCTTTACAGTGATTATCTCGTGTTGCGAAAGATGACTAGAAAGTCCATTCATTCGTTGTTTTTTGCTCTAGATTCTGATTAATTTATCAGATTAGTTATCAGTTGTAGGAGCGCAATGCTCGCTTATCTCTCGTTGCTTGACATTTCTGCAAACTCATTGTTAGACACACCAACAATACAGTTTTGCTGGCCAACATCAAATGATCTGAAAAGCTTAACAACAATATTTACACTGTTAAAATATATTTTATTGTGTTGCATAGCAAAAAATTCCTTTATTCCTGCATATCCGTTCATGTTGATTAATGCATGAAATTTCCTATATTTGATAGCATTTTATAAGGAAAAAAACCATTCTTTACAAAAAGTTTCATAGAAGGAGTGACAAAAAAGAATCTTAGTTACAATTATGAAGTAAAATTATTGAAAATGATGTAAAATACATATTCAAAATATTAAAAAGATTTTTAATGGAAAAAATTGTCTGTTTTTAAAATATACAATTGGTCTTTAAATATTTTCCCGATATTTAAGAAATGACCTATAAAAATCGAGGATGATTTATATTAATGCAATATTTAAGCATAAATATACATTACCGAGAAAATGTTTTAAATTTTTTAACGACTCAATTTAAGTAAAGTTGCAAAATTTTATTTGAAATAATGTGAGATATTTAATACAACTGCTAATTATTTGTATAAAAAGATGCATTCGAGTCTTAAAAAGTCGACTTTATTTTCTTCTATTTTAAGCTCATTTCAAAGATTTTGAGTGATCCCAAATCTTAACTTTGGGAAATAGTGCCATCATAAATTGATACAAAATAATTGAATAAAAACTTTTCTGTTCAGTTCAAAATTTTATTTATTTCAATGATAAAATAACATTATTAAAGCTAATTTTATTACATTTTCATTTGATAAAGATATCTATTCTTTAACATTTAAATTTTCTAACGAATATCTTTAAGAGACTATCTCAAGGAAGATTCATAAGAATCTAGATGAGGAAGTGAATTCTAGAAACTACTAACGTATTGAAGGGTTTTGTTGTAAATAAGTTTACCTATAAATTATATGCTATTTAATTGTTAACCAGAAATGTGTATTAGGAGATATACATAAGATGAATATAAATTCAAAATAAAACAACATAAGAAATCAATTATTATTACAATATTAATTTGGAAAAATTAAAACAGATTATTATCATTATGGATTAGGATTTTTTTATTTATTTTTTTAAGCATTTTTTTTTAAAAAATGGTTAATTTATGCAATTTTAAATAGAAAAAAAAATTTTTTTTGCAGCTCTAAAGTTTCAACGAATTTGTCTTCATTTTTTTCAGGTATTAGAAAAAAAATGCATTTTTTATTTGTAAACATGAATATCTTTTTCTAGTTTTTTTATGGCTTCAAAGTATAGATAGTAATATGTATTTAGTTAATACGTATTCACATGATTTCATAATTCTGATAAGAATTGATTTACTTGTTATTAAAACGAATAGTGTTATTTCTTTCGAAATTGTCACTTAGATTTTAGGGAACATACGTAACGGCTACTGTTTTAAAAGATTTATATCAAATTATTCATCTTTAAATATCTCTTAAATGTAACGTATAAAAGTTTTTTTAAAGTCAATTTAGGTCAAGAAAGAATAATTTTATTTTAGTTACATTTAATTAAAATTTCGCATTGTCCGTTGGTGGAGCAAAGATCGATACCATTTATCCTGCCTGTCAGTTTAGTTTATTGCTTCAATTAATTTTAAGTTTCAATTGGAAACATGAAAACTGTTAGCCGACGCTCTCAACCAACATTGCCACTACAGAGCAAATTTTTTATTGCACATATTTCAGAAAGTCGTTTATCAGTAATTTTCATTTATTCTTTTTCAATTAGAAAAAATTCATCTCTCCGTCTCATATACACATGTACCATTTCTCTCTCTAGTTTATTTCAAAACTATAAAGTTGAGTTTTCAAAGTAAGCAATAAATTCATTTACAATATTATATTAATAAATTAATTTAATAATGTAAGAAATGTAAAAATGGAGATAGTAACTGTTGATTCCAACAGATGGCACCACCACAAAAATGATTCTTTTTGTCCCACTTAAAACTAAAATTAGTTCAATTTTATTAATGAATTAATATTTAAAAAAATTGTATTAACATTATATGTCATTCACTCGACAAATTTAAAAACATTTAATTGAACTTGAGTGGAGGAATAATAAGTATTTTATAAACAACTAAAAATTTGAACAAGATATATATAGAGAGAGTGTGAGTTTATGGTAGAGGAATTTATAAATGATAGCCATTTGATTGCATTTTTATGGATCACTCAGAATATCTTTTAATAATATTTTTACTGAATAATTTATTCTTGGGAGAAAGTGGATTTCAAAATAATAATATTAGTATACATATATATGTATAAATAAAAATTTCCCAATCGAAAATCAAATTTATTTATATGGTAAAATTATGGAAACTTCATTTGAAACAAATGTATTAACTGGTACAAATGTATGTAAATGTAAAAACTGGTACAAAATGTATTTCTGTCACACAAAACGTGTCCTATTTTAATCATTGCTGAATCAAATTTTTTAGCTGCACGTTTTATAGCAGCAAAAATTCTTAAAAAAATTGTTAAAGAGATATCTATTCTAAATCTTAGCAGGTTTATTTATACATTTGTATATCAATTGAAATAACTAAGATTAATATTCTGATTAAATAAGATTTTATTCATGTTTGATAAAATTTAAATAGGGTAAAAATTTTGCAAAAATAATTCGTTCCTCACTACGCTTTGTGGCTACAAGAATAATTTGTAATGTTACATTATTGATCTATCATCTTTCTAAAAAATGTGTTTATAAATTTTATATTTTTTTCAGATAAGATTTTCCAGTGATCCAAATTTTTTCTTTAAAAATGTTCCTCCTTTCAACTAGTGAAAAAAATATAGATATATTTTGAAACATTTCCTTATAATATTTATATGCATTACACATAAATAAATGAATTAAATTGATATATTTATTGAGGAAAAAAAGCTAATTTTGATTGAGCTTTTTGATAATATTAGATAACACTTTTTCTAATATGTTTAGTTAAATTAATCTCTTACCGTCCCTGCACATTTCAAGTTATTTTCAAGAAAATTTATGTTTCTTTAGGAGTTTATTCCTAATTTATAAATGCTAATGCATGTAGTTATTCCAGAAACTGTAACTACCTTTTTTCTACACGGTTGGCTGCGTTCTTCAAGGTAATGTTTTGTTGATGTTAGTCAGCATGCAATGATAAAAGTGACAGCAAATCGCATGCTGTATAATTTGCTATTCTTTCCCAGGTATTCATTTCTCTTTGATAATGAGGTGAAAAAATATAAAAAAAAAATAATTGTTTTATTTCTGCAATTTTCCTGTTCTTACATTTTATTATATTTTTTTTTCTTGCTTCCTTCGATTCTATTTTATAATGATACAAATTATTATTAAATTAATTTGTTGTTACAGGTAACTAAAATTGCAAGAAAAAGTAATTTTACTACCCATATTGAGTGGAAATTTGTTTTCGACATTTTATTTACATTCTACAATATTTAAATAATATCAACTTTCCATATCTGGCAAGCATATATATAATTTTTAAAAATTTGTTTACTTTTAATTTTATATCATCATCGCTTATTAGTTCATATACCAAGAGGTGGGTCACCATTTTTATCAAAGCAATGTTTATTCAATGATTTTCTAAATATTCTAAAAATGAATCCCAAGGATTGAAGCATTTTGTGCGTTTGGTAATAATAGCAAGGAGCTTTATTATTTTTCTTTTTGGAATAATACCAGTACTCAGAAGATAACTGTAATTAACTTTTTGATAACATCTACCTACAGTTTCTGTTATACATTTTTGGCTTTGTTGTTTAAATTAAGAAAGAGACAATTTAAACAAATTTTAAGTACTATGTGTTAAATCTTATTAGTTCAATGCTTTTTATTCTTCTTACTCTTCATAGAATTATTTTAACATTTATGCACACACACACACACACACACACACACGCACACACACACACACACACACACACACACACACACACACACACACACACACACACACACACACACACACACACACACACACACACACACACACACACACACACACATATATATGTACATAGTGACAGACAAATAAATAAATACATATACATATATATGTTTCCACAAATATAATTAATTTAAAATTCCTTTTTGAAAAAAAATTAACAAAAATAAGTTTCTAATATCAAACGGTAGTATATTTTTGTCTTAATATTTCTTTTTCAAAAGAATGAGGAAAGATTCATATTTATTAAATATGATGAGACATATTTTATGCAAATGTAACAAATTTATTCAAAACTTAAATTACCGATTTGACATTCAAGACTAAAATATTTATCGAACAGATGATGACTTGTCAACATAGTATCACATTGGGAATATTCACTAATCCAAAATAATTTATAGAGAAATAGCGCAGCATAGAACGCAAAATTCATTTCATAGAAAAAAAAATTGGCTACTGCAAACGTTTTTACGAAAACAAATGACTTGACGAACTAATGATTGATTCAGTTCCATAGACAATCTTAATTCTCATTTGCCGACTAAAACTTTAAAAAATACATTTTTGCGAACTTATTTTCCTGCATCTTCCATTATCATTTAATATTTTTCAATTGATTTTTTTTTATTTTATGGTTTGAAGATCAACGTTTTTATTGGAGAATTGTAAATCCTTTGATTTATGAATAATTAATTACTTTGCAAATAATGAGATCTAGGATTTTTTTAAAGCATTTGATGCGGAATTTCTCCATTTTAAATAAATACCCGTTTTACTACCCATACATCAGAGTATACAAATATTTTTTTCTAATTGTATTTTATTTATATTGAAAACGTAACTACGTATAAAATAGTTTTATGATTTGACATTTGTTTTTCTATTTTAAGAATTTTACATTTTAAGAACTATTTTATCAGTCTTTTTGAATTCGTAGAAATGAACGTCTGCGGTATAACACAGTTAAATTTTAAAACTAAGAGAGTCTTACTGTGAACTTTTCAATATTTTTAAAACCTTCTGATGAACTGTAGCGTATGTATACATATATACATGTAATTTATATATATATATATATATATATATATATATATATATATATATTTGTATCTTGAGAAACAAGGGAAATTGTTAAATAATATGTCTTTAAATAATTTTCTTTAAACAAGGGAATAGTTTCCTACGAAAGTGTTTCGTAATATAACCTGTGTAGTTTTTTATGGTAAGTAAATGTATTTCGTTTCTCAGAAAGAAGAGGTTTTAAACTAAAATTTATAGATAACATAAGTATATGTATATTTATTGTGTTTTCATTGATATACGATCATTATCATTCTTTTTTTTTACCATTATCATATAATAAAATTGTTTTCATCCAATAAAAGAATAATTTTAAGATATATTATTTAGCACCTCACAAAATTATTATTAATGTAGAGAAGATTAAGCTTCTCTTCATAGACCCACTAGGATCTTTTAAATTTTTTTATTAATATTCAATTTTTTAGTTAAAAAAGATAATTTTAAAAGTTCTGTGAAAAATAAATGTAGTAATAATAAACCTTTCTAATATAGTTTACATGTTTATTAATATATAAATAAAATAATTGTGTTATTGATATTAAAAGAAATTTAACATTTCTAAATATATGTTACAAATGCTCTTAAGTTCTCTCTTTTTTTTTTTTTAAGTTCATCTTCTTCTTTTACATCGTATTACTGGTAGTTAATCTCTCTATTTCTGGGAACAAACAAAGAAATCATATACTCATGGGACATAAAACAAATAAACGGTTGTGATTTTCCCCTTATTCAAATCATAATTAGAGTTCAAAGAGTGTTTGTTCATCAGAGCTTAATGCAGAGACAGGCAAACTGGCTTGTTTACTTAAAGTTATTTTTTGGAAGTCTAAGGAATTTAACCGCGGCCCACAAATGAAGTTCGAACTATCTCAATTTTTTTTTGCCCCTCGTAGGAAGCTGCATTCTTCCTATCAGAAGCTAGGGAGGTAGAAAGTGAATTTATGGCCGAATCACATTGATTTCTCAACCACCAGCTAGTAAAATTTATTATATGAGATTCATATTTAATTTCAATGTTTACATGAAATTTTGGTAGGCACTATTTTGCGTAAATTGTTGGAGAAAAAGATGAAAAGCAACTTTGAATACTTTTGTTAGAACAATTTTCTTACATGAAATTTCGGTGAAATATCATTTCTTAATTTTGGGGTATGTGGATATTTTTGGACTCCGATATTCAACGAATATTATAATACATGGACTAAGCAAAATAAGTTTCTTGGCGACTTTCATGCAACCCTCTGCGAGGGGAAATGGGTCAGTAGAACAGAATTATATAGCCAGCTTTCTCCAGAACCGGCCTGCAAACAAACGTTCACAGCAACTGGAGAAATGTTGGCGACGGAACGATTTTCCATCGAGGATCAGAAATGGAAAGCTTTGTTTATCACCAGTCCCGTAAGTGGATCCTTGTTTTCACTTCTCCTTTTGCTCTTTTTGGGAATATTAATAATGATCTATCCCGTGTTTCTGTAACTTCTTATTGTAAGGTTAAACATTTTCCAACTTGCATTGAAAGCTATTATATCTGAATGATATATCTATTTAAAATATTAATATCTCAATCATGGTTTCTTTCAGTATTTTATATAACTGTTTGCTTAACTGCAAAATCTTTTCTTAATATCATTGGAATTGAAATTTTTAACAAATTGGGTAAAATGGTGAGATTTATTTGTTGGCAAAGGAATAAAATCGCTTATAACATGTGGAATATGAGATATGGAATATGAGAATACCCCATACTTACAAGAAACGAAAATATAAACTAAATTATTAAGGCGCCAATCATCTATTATTTTCTTCGTGGAATCAAAGCATTTTTTTTATAAAAATGCTATTGAACTGTTAAGTAGCAAATTCAGATACATAATGAACAGACATGAACTTTAATTTTTTCCTTTTCCTTATTTACGTTCAATAGAATTTTTTTTATTAATTTAATGATGCTCATTTTTATAAAAAAATTCTCAGGGAAAATTTGTTTCCTGGATTTTTTCAGATTAATAAAAACTGATTTGTACAGTGAAAATTGCTTGCATATTTATTGTGTAATATTTAGGGAAAAATTTCTGTGGTTGAATTTTCTCTTAAGTACTTTTTGTATGGGACGGATAATTTCCTGAATGCAATCATCTTAAATAGTATACTTCCTCTTGTCAAAAAATGTTTTTATTTTATTTTAGAATCAACGAGTTTAAATATATTTGAACATAATTTTTGGCAGTGAATTCCTGTCATGTGTTATTTATATTTGTAGGAGTACTTATCTAAAATTTATAAAAAAACACTTTCTGAAAGTATATATTTAAATATTATAAAATTAAAGCGAATTATTAAGATATTACTAAATTTTTATTAATAAAATTCTAATAAACTTTCTAAATTTTTTACTGAGTCATGCCTATGGAGCATGAAATGCGTATACCATATATGAACATATATATATATATATATATGTTCATGTGTGATTACATATTCCATACGTATTTAAGATGCTCTGTATAAAGGAATAGAAGAACGTAGTTATGAGTTGAGGAATTTTAAATAACTACGAGCTTTTAATAAGATAATTAAAAATTATTTTTAAATTTTTAATACGTTACATTATCTTAATGTGTTAGTGAATCACGAAAAGAATTGTCAGTCAATAAATGGAATGTAATTTGACAATGCTTTTCTTAGTGATTCTATGGAATACTCATTATTAGGTCCGATTGAATTTTGCGAACATTTTAAGAATTTCTATCCCTTTTGAAATAATGTCAATGGTTATGAAAATGAGGAAAACATAATATTGCTTATTTATTTTACTCAAGAGGTTTTGTCTATCGTTTGTGAATATTCATGTTTAAAAAGGAATACTTAAATTATTAAAAAATTTTATTATATATATCATAATTTTTGCAGAAATTTATAAAATAATGAAAATAAATTATGAAATCAATATAACTAAAAATCTACGCTGTGAAATATTAATCTCTTAATCAAATTGAAGATAATCTGTAAAAGTTCTGAAATTATTATAAAAGGAAATACACTTTTACTCAACCAAGGATTGTTTTTGCCAGCCAAGGATTGTTGTTGATTACTGTTGGTTGAATCTTTTAAAATTGAGTTTTCATCGTTTTTCAAACATTCAGTTTTTCTACACTAGGAATCCAAAATAGCCCATAAAATGAAAATTTGTATTGCTTTGAATTTTGAAAACAAATGTTTCCAGAAACAATTTTAATCAAGCACCTGCAATATTCATTGGAAAAAATAAAATTATCATAGCGCTGTCGAAACTAATAAATGTAGAACATAAGTGATCTATAAAAGGCATAGCAATCAATGAATAAAAGAAAGAGGAGATTTGATATGAAAAATATCATTTCTCATTATACAAAATTATAAGGACAAATACCAAAAAAAAATCAAAATAAATAAAATGAAAATTGGGAAATAATTTTGGAAAAAGTAACTTTCTAAGAACCGGGTTCGCAGAAAATATTCTAATCTCGATGTTTCTTTGGGATCAGAAGATTCTTTCCTTTCACCTTGATTTTGAATAACAATGAGATTTTGATCGTCCTCCGTCATTCTGATTGACGTCTTCATTTTGATCAGCTAAGATTCCTTCTGGTTTATTTTTAATCATGATATAAATAAATCATGAAAGTATTTTTAGATTTTACTAATGAAGTGAAATTATCGCTTCACTTTCTTTGGGGAAAATCTGTTGCAATATTTCATTTTTTCTTTTGTTCTTACTTACTTGAGGAAGAATAATATTTCAAACTTGGAATTTTCGAACATCGGAATTAGCATTTTTACTAAGAAATGCTAATTCCGATGTTCAAAATTTTCGAACTAAGTAAATCTATTACAATTAAAATGCTTATTTATAAAAATGTCTTCCGTAACTTTGATTTTTTCAAAACCACAAATTTTCTTGCTTTGAATAAGTTAGGGCGAACGAAATATATTAGTTGCCAGATTTATTTTGATATAAATATTTCAAATTTATAAAAATTTACATTTATTTGGATACAACATTTTATCATTGAAAATTGTTTCATTTTAGATAAAAAAAATTAGATTATATTTAATTAATATTTTATAAACATATCTCTGAATAAAGTTTTAAAAAGTGTGTTTATTAATGGGTTTAAGGTTTATATATATATATATATATATATATATATATATATATTTTGATATAGTGGCTTCTTCATAATTTATATTTGATATATATTGACTAAGATTAATTTTTAAACTCAATTTCTTGAGATAAATTATTAGAACTAATTAAAGTTTGATCTTGAGGGATAGTCAGATGTTTAGCTTATCGCACATGTTAAATGTTTCATGCTCATTATTTCAACCTCTGTAATTTCCTTTAATATTTTCTAAATATTTTCGAGTAAGGTTAAAATGCAGAAGTGCCAAGTAGTAAAATTGTTAACGTATAATTCTGAATATATAATTACACACTCATAATAGTGTGTCTAAAATTCATGTTTGTTTTAGACAAACAACAAAGCATTCATCAACTTTGTTTGCTTCTCTTTTTAATATTTTTCCTATAAGAAATATTTAGCTTGGTTCATCCTATTTCAATAATACCTTTTTTTCCAAGAAAGCAGTGGGTACATTTGAGGAAAGAGAAGTACTTTTTATTCACCAATAAATTTTTTCACCCATAAATGCCTGTCTCTACGAGGTCGTCGTCCGTCAAGATCATCAGCATGAAGGACATTTCCTGTGTTGAGGCCGGGATATCTTCCTTGAAGTTGATGCCAGATCTTTTAAGAAGCTGAATATTTTGAGACTTTTTCGCACCGCTTTCTTGTGACTACTCAGGGCACCGATGGATGTTCAGATCTTAAAACTTCGGAAAAAGTTTCTTTACACGTGTGGCACGACACAACTATACCATTAAAATTTTTGCAAAAGTTTCGAAAGATTTTTATCATTTTTATGAAGAAATAAGTTTTAATCTATTGCTCCTTCATTGTTAACTGATATCATATATGTCTACTTTTAAAAATAAAGATCATACAGCTACTTTTCCTAATGAGCAAGTAAAGCAAGAATTGAGGATAGTGAGTGATATATAAAAACTTTATGGGTTTAAATTTAAAAAACTGCTCAACTTTAAAACAATGAAATTGTTGTATATAAAATAATTTTAAAATAATGAACACGAGTGGAACTAAAACGTGACATTTTGGTTTTTCATTTAAATTTGCTTAAATTAGTTTATTACAGAATAACATTTTATGTGACTAACTGAAAAATAATTCAATTTAAAGTTGGTGCAATATTGAATAAAACGGCAAGAAAATTTGTAGAGATTTTAACTAAAAATTCTTTCCTTGCAGTTCTATTCATATTCTCATCATTCTATCATATTCTGCTAAAAATAAATGTGATACATTTTTAAAATGACAGAAAAGTCAATGATCCTAGCGATAATTCTTCAACCATTTTATGCATTTGGATATCACTCGTTCCATCCAGTAAAAAAAAATTTCTGTCAACTATTAATTTTATATGATCAAAGAATCTTTTTCTTTTAAAAACTAAATATGATATAAATTTTTCAATGAACTTCAATAATTTAGAAAACTTTAAATTACATTTATGATTTAGTTTATTATTTTATTAGTTGATTTAGTTTATCAAGCAAGATAAGAAATATAATACAAAATTGAATTTTTTCTTTTTATGTTTATTCAAGTTATATGATTTTGCAAACAAAATTGGGAGGTTACTTTTTATGGAATACTCACATTTTAATTTGATTTTAATCTCCGAAAGAAAAACGCAAGATAAAAATCAACAATTAGATCTTAATTTTTCTTGCATTTTTTATTAATAAGGAGATTATAATTATTTTAATACTTTCATTATTGTCGTGGTGCAATAAGTTGGTTTCATATCTTAAATTAAAAAAGTATCGGAATGGGAAGATCTAGACGATATTGTTTGATATACCTCTTTTTTCTGCCAGTAGCTTATTATTATAATTTATTGGGAAAATGCTGGTCATAATTTAAAAGAATGGATAAATTGAAAGTCATCTCTGAAAAGGACTGTCTAATTCTTATGAAAGAATGTGCACTATCGAAATATCATTCTTGTGCTTTTTAGCACTTTGATACTTAGTAAAACTTTTCCTACTATTATTTATTACGAGGAATATTTTTAAAAATGTTGATCTTATAAATATTTTAATTCTGAATCAAGAATTAAATAAATGCAAGGAAATTAAAGTCAAATGTATAACAAAATAAATGAATGTTAATTGTAATGTGCAATTATTTTGTTGACTTTACTAAAATATGTAATTCCTTTATTTTAAAGCAACTTAACTTCAGTTTCCATTGTTAAAGCAATATTTGAAACCGAGGTTAATATTTAAATCTGTTAATTGTTCAACAAAAAATCGAGTTGAGGATACATTTATAGTATTTAATTTTTTGATGCATAATAAATGTAGAAAAATAGAACTAAATATTAATAAACAGTGTAGAATTTTTCATCCAAAAATTAGAGGAACGAAGCATTGTTTAAAAGTAGGCGGAAATAACCGCACCCTTGATTTCTATGCCCACAAAAATCGTGGATATTCATTCTTCGTTTCTGCGGTCCCATAAAACTCTGTGCGCATTGAGTTAGTGTCCGGGAGAGTTGAAGGATTCTTTTAATTGCAAGTCTTTTCAAAGGATTTTCACGGGAAGTTATCTAATGAAGGTCATCTGAGTGGAAGCTCACTGCAACCGCTAAAATGGCGTCATATTATTACGTGCTATTGAATTAAAAAAAAATATTGCTTGTTTAAAAATAATTTGAATTTGGTAAAAATCATTGGATTTTTTGTTCTGAATATGTATATATTCGGTTTTTATTTAGAGTCTTAGGCCCCAGCTGAAAGTACTTTTGTTAAAAAGTAGACAACATAGTAAAGAATCATTCCTTTCTAGTCTACGATTTGAATAAATACTGAAAATAAAATTTTATCTCAAAGTTCATAATTTCCTTAATTTATTTGTTGTGTTATTGAATGCAATATCAATTTTATACGATTAATGAATAATTGATAAGAAATTGCAGTTCTAAAGTCTAAAACAGTTGATTTCACCGTTATTTTAAAAATACAATTATTAAAAATTGTTGTCATTAAAGAAAAATTGATGATTGAATTCAAGAATTATCTTTTTAATTAAAAATATTTTGTTTTGTATATTTGCTGTGCTTTTCCTTTAGGTTCTGCAACAAGGAAAGTTTAATTTTATATTGTTGAAATGACGACCAGAAGATAACATACTCGATTATAAATCTAGTCGAAGATTTTCATTTTTATAAGGTCTACGTTTTATCTTTAAAAGGCATAATACTGCACTGATGGTGTCGAACTTAGCAGAGGAACGGCTCATTCAGTCGCTTTCAACAATCGATCATGACTCAAGATGAAATATCTCAGAATAACTGTATTTGGTCATTATGATTATTATGCAAATACATATATATATTGCGAGCTAAGGATAAATTGTGTAAAGAATTTTCACACACAGAACTTAAGTAACTGGATTTAATGTTCCCGCGAGTGTAATAATTTCAGATATGCGAAAAATCTCTCTGGTTTTAAAACGAATTACATTTACACAAACTCGTGCAAAAAAATAGACGTACTCAAATAAAATATTTGAACTGAAATATGAGCTGAACACACCAGAAATATTTCCGAACGAAAAACTTTTAATAGGACTGCTGGATTTTCGCTTTATTACTGATAACATCTTAACTGTTTTGCCCTTGGATAAATATGGCTTTCTGTTCGAATTAATTAACAGCAGCACACATTTCTTTGGTTGCTTTATTTTGAATCCTCTATTCATGTTACTTCATAATTACTGAAAGTATTCATGGAGTGTTTGCCGGACGATCGCTTCTAGTGATAAGAGCAGACTCATCGGCTGTCGGGTCACCTGTTTCCCGAAGCGATTCCGCGGGCCGCCAGAAGTAAAACAGGTCAAAAATCGGCATTGACACTGAGTTCAAGCAGCAGTGGAGAAAATGATTCTTCTGGTCCCTTCGTAAAATGAAAAGTGAATCTTTTTTCAGTGTCACGCATTCAAGGTTACTTAATGTCATATCGGCACCGTTTAGTTTGGACACAAATTTTATGTTGGATTGAGTATCTATCGTCTTATAACGATAAGAACAGAAATTTCGATAAATACAAAAAAAATTATTGCCTTCAATTAAAGGCAAAGAAGCTTTTGATATCGCATTGCTTTGAAAGGAGTCTAAGAGATTGTAATTTTTTATTGTTTGTTATCCTTGGTGTGATTTGTTACTTTTTTTTCAAATGAAGGATTCTGTATTTTTGAAATTGATGATTATGTTCAATTTAACTCATTTAAATATCTAAAAAAGTTTTGGCGAAAGATTTTTAATATTAACTTTATTCAACAGGAAAACTTATTGGAAACATTCTACAACGATTTCATTCGTAGAATGTTTGGTAACAAAAACATTGCTAAAGAAATTTTTTGTCTCTCTCTCTCTTCCAATAATATTTGAGATGAACCACATTTTTTTAAATTTTATTATTTTATAATGGACCATTCGGACAAATATTTTAAACATTTCTAATTTCCATATACATTTAACACGCGATTCTATCTTATATAATAATTTCCTTTTTATTACAATAATGAAATACATTGAAAAGTTATTTTATTTGTAATCTGCTTATAATGTTTTGTTCTGTAATTAATCATAGAAAAGTGAAAGTAATTTCAAAACTTCTTTTTTGTAAATAGGAATACAAATTTCTCGATAATAAGTTGCAAGACATCTGAAATTTCTTATTTCATAAAGAAAATTGTTTTTATTAATAAAAACTAAAGAAAATGTATTGAAAAACATCGCACTTTTTATTCGCAAGCTTCAAAATATCATGTTTTTAAATTGTAAAATTTAAAAATGTAATTAAAATTAAAAAATTCATTTTGACTAAAATAAATCAATGTATTTTTAAGCCTGAGAGTTTGGGGCCAGCAGGAGAGTCAATTGAATTAATTCTTGAAATTTAGCGACACGCATACCAGGTTCTCGATATGTACACAAATAAATTGTATGAAGTAATACACAGAAATTTTCTGTGAAATGAACGAACTCAGCCGAAATTCAAAAGACATTCGTTTTAATTGTAGTTACTCTGCATTCAATTCACCTTGTGAATTTGTAAAACCAATTCGTTCTTTATCTTGAATTAATTATTTGTATAAAATTGCTCGTTGAATCAGTGAATAACTTGAAATGGTATAGAAATTTCTCAACTTGAAATGGCTGATTCTGTCAGAGGATGTTTTAAAATTAATACCATTTATTGTAAGCAACTTAGACTGGAAAAAATTCAATAGGTCATAAATATTATTCATTCCCTGTAAAATAAAAAATTTTATGAACTTTCTGGAGTTTTTCTTGAATGTTTCAAATACCATTGGGAAAAGTGTGGGGCGGCTACCTCTAATTTACTTATGCAAATTTTTTTGATTGTTTCATGTATCATAAAATGCAAATTTTTGTGCTACTTAAAGAGAATAACAAAAAAATAAAAGATTTTAATTTTTATATCCTATTCTGGACATCAAATGAAAATGCAGTAAGAAATAACTGAAATTCATAGAAAATATTTTACAACTTTTGAAATAAAATGATTGATTTTTTAAAGAATAGTAATAAATGTTTGAAAGCAAAGATTGGAACTATGGAAGTTTTAATAATAATAATAAAAATGGCAGGTATGAACCTACAGTGAATACCTATGACAGGTATTTTAGAACAATAGGGTTCATGTTTAAGTTTAGCCTTTACAATGGGAGAATTTTGAGGAAAAGTGATTAATCTTATTTCTAGTTACATATAGTTCACAAGAAAAATAAAATAAGCATGTTAGAATAAAAACTAGATATGTTCGATTAGTTGCTTAGGATATAAACAAGTATATACAGTTGTATATATAAGCTGCTCTAGGATATAGATAAATTGCGTAGGATATTGACTAAGATATTTGCGGAAAATATGCATCACAGAGTTGATTTAATATCAAATGATGTGTGGTTAATACCTAGGCGAAATCCTTCTTTCTGACCGTCACATAACACCTCCTGATATTGGAAGACATAAATTATATTGGGAGACATAAATTTACAAGTCAAAAAGCCCTATTAGTACAAAGGTATCATTGCACGATTACCCGATTTATGCCTTTACCGATAGAATTACAAGATAATAGAAAATATACACATCATTAATTGAAAAAAAGATCTTCATTCAAATATTAAAATTATCTTTTTGAAATTTGATGGAATTTACGGTAAGGTATGATTATTAATCTAAGTATTTTATGAGCGTGCTGTTGTGTTTATTGTACATTACTTGCTTTATGACTGGTAACAGAAGTACTAAAAAACTTTATTTTAATGCTATTGAAAATTAAGACCCATCTAACACAAACAAGAAATTCATTTCTTGGTCAATATCAATACATTGGAATAAATTTTTGTTTTTATTAATGTTTGCTTGATTCAAAAGGCAAACTAGTATTATCAGTATAGAAATAAATTGATTACTATAGCATTGTTATAAGGAAAAACTGATAGCTTTCATTAACATCAGAACTGTTTTTCAAATTCATTAGTTCCTTTATTGGAAATACTTAACTCGCAAATCCCAATTATTTTCTGATGATAATCCCAACACGATTCTATAAATAATAGGCCAGTGTTATGCGAAGCCATTTTTTTCTTCTTCACACCTCTTCGACTGGGCCTGTCATTTCCACGATTAAGTTCTAAAAACAACGCAGCTGTTTCGCTTGTCGCTTGATGTGTGTCAGTAGATCTGGGTCGAAGCGCTGCTTTCAATAATTTCTATCTAGCAATGAAATCAATTATGTTAGAGAGTTGTTTTGGTTTCTGATGCTGTTTTTGTTTTCACGCATTTAGTTCGGTGTAATGCTCTCTAGGCTTGTGGCGTTGTTTATTCTCTGAACACGAAAGTTAAAAACAAATATGAATGAACTGGTTTAATACATTAATAAAGGAGAAATTTATGAGATCAAATAAAGGAATCATCGCATGGGTTCTTTGAATTATTAATGAGCAATCTGGATTTTATTTTGAAAAAAAAATTTGCTCTAAGAGTTACTAAGGTTGACTTAAATAAGCTTGAAGAATAATTTGTATCGTTTACTTTTGACTTTGGAAATCATTTACGAAACATGATATGAGGGTGTTATTTATGGTCATTTTAACTAAAATGAGTTGAATATATATTAAAGAGTTATGAATCGTCTATAGATAAATGAAAACAAATTATATTTCAATAAATTTACACTTGTATTCATTTAGAGGATCTTAAATCTTTCTAATTCTGACTCACCAATATAGAGTTTTTTTAAGCAATATTAAATAAATTAAAAACATATATTACATCATTTATGAAAATCAAAAGGAAGTTTTATAAAGGTTTTAAATTATTAAATATAAAATTCTAATAAACAAATTATGTTTCTGTAATTTAAGATTATATTCTCGATTCTGGTTATCAAAATCGAATTTCCGTTTGTATCATACGTGTTCATATCTTTCTATAACACAAATGCAACACTTAATCAAAGAATTAAATCCAAATTTTAAGAAAGCTTATCTTTTCTAGAAAGACTTGGATGGTTGATTCATCGATTCTGAAAAATTAGATTAAAGTAACACAATGATCATGAATTCAACAAAAATAGGAAGATTGCATGCAAAAGTATCGAAAGTAATTTGTTATTGCAAAATGTTGAATTAAGAAAGTATAATCTTTAACTTTGTTATAATAGGCCGATTTTCTTTTATTATTTTAGATGAGATAATAAAGTCAATTGTGAGAATAGGCTGTATTCAAATGTCGCAGAATAAAACCCCGCAAATCTTAGAGGCTTTCTCTTCGACCGACTTGGACGAAGAAAGCAAAATCGCAGTCCACTATTGAATAATTACTGGTATAGAACCTGAAACCTTCTCCTAAGGGCATGATACTAGTACCCATACCATGTCATCATACCTGATGAGTTAGTGGCATATCTAGGTAGAGATATATAGAGATATTTTCTTGTAATTTTGATATATATAATATATTTTAAATATATATATATATATATATATATATATCGGAAGATGTATGTAACACTTCTGTATGTGCATTTCTATCGGTGTTGGTGCTTGGGAGTTTTCCGAGTTTCCTTACTTGTCTCAAATGAATACAGACTTATTGAAAAGTGCTCTCGGAGGACATTTTACATAATACATATTAAAATACCTCAGAACAATCTCAGGCTGTTGTCAACACGCGGCGAAAGACGAAAGGAAAGATATTTGATCAAAAATTCTAGCAATTCTAAACGTGCTTTTGCGATGACTAGGTCAAGAGAAACTTGCCATCATCATACTAGTCACATGTGCAATTGTTTTAAATTTCAGAAGATGAAGAAAATGGATGATCGGCAATTTTTTAATGAATTATTATTTTGAGATTCCGTGGAACCACCAGAGATTTAAAAATTATTCGGTGAAAGGACAATTAGAATTATGCCGAAAAGAGAAGAATTCAGTATTTTAATTTATTCGGTCTATTTTTGCATACGAAGTTTAATTCGACACATAGTTTAAACTGGATTACAAAGAATGACGAAATCCTCTCTCCAGATGGAAGTCATGTTTTTGAACTATTGGTTTGGAAAGAATCATCGGGCTGCACAAATAAAAATGTACACATATAAATAATGGAAATTTAAATAAATGTGGTATAAAGGATGTAAAAATTGCGAAATATTTAAATTTTACAAAATTTTGATAAAAAATTATTTAGTAAATTACTTTAAAAGCAATTTATTAAAATCAAATCATTATTAATTATTTTTAAAATCAAAACATATCTGATTTCTTATGAATATAGTTTTTTTGTCTTATATTATGATCTTATGTCATGTCCGCTGCAGACTATTTCCTTTCCAAACTCGAAAATAATAAAAAAAGTAATAACAAAAAAATTGAAGTTAATCCTACCTATGTCAACAAAGAAAATTTTTATATTTATTTGATAGCTACTTTTTAATAAATAATTACATTTAATATAAATATGTATATACATATGACAGAATCATAAATTTAAGTGGCCACACTGACACTATTTATTCCTAAATCTATATTCTGCTAAATATCTTGCATAAGAAAAATTTTCTTTCTCTCATATGAAACTAAGATTAATTAACTAATTTTAATTATTGAATTAATATTTGAAAAAATTATATATTAACACAAAGTATCATCCTCTAAGAGATAAAAATACATTTGAACTTGAGTGGAGGAATAGAAAATATTTTGCCAACAATTGAAAATTTGAAGAGAATTTATAAATATATATAAAGAGAGAGTGGGAACTAATATAGTAGGATTTAAAAAAAAAATCAAAATAAAATCATTTTCATAATCTAGTGAATATTTGAATGAGTCAGATATATATGAAATTAAACAGGTTTATTACAAAGTAATATTTTTCCTTTATCTTATTATACTAAAATGCTAAAAATGAATTAATGATTGTTTTATTTAGAATCCGTTTTTAATTAATTATATTGAGTAATATAAAATACGAAGTTCTTAAAGGCAGTGCTAAAATATAAATACATTTATTTATTTTATTTACACTTATAATATACTTAATATAAATTTTAAGGTATCTTTTATTTTTATTTTTGTTTAATATTAAAGAATATATACATTTCAAAGTTGATACTATAATAAAATAATTGAATGAATTAAAATTTAAATTTAAATTAATATCAAAGTAAATGATATCAATTAAATTTTTCACTTGTTTAGTTTTTGATGTTTCATATTACTTTAAATTGCACGTTAGTATTGTTAATGTTCATACATGTTAATATTGTTATTGTTAATGTACATGTTAAAATGTTAAAATCAGTGAATCTGAAAATTTGATAGATATCTTCTTTTCTTTCTTTTACTCATGAATATAAAGTTTAAAAATTAATATAAAAATATATAATAAATAAATCAGAATTCACAGTCAAAATTAAAATTCTTGAACTGTGAATTTTGATTTATTTATTATAAGGAAATTATGTAAGCAATTACATACTATGAAGGAGCAATCTATATAATTTAGTACGAACATTTCTAAGCTTCCAATTTTTTTATTTTAATAAAATACTTACAGCTTCGATTTTTCTGTTTTAATACTGTGTTCTAATTATAATAATTTTGTCCCATAGTATGCTAATTTGATTGTTGCTAATTTGCTATGCTAATTTGATTGTAAATTGATTGAAAATAACCATATTGTGCTCAAAATTAATAAAATAAAGTTTGTGCTAAAAGAGATTAAGATACAAATTTGGTCTTTATACAAGTACTTAATATCAACTTTTTAACTCTTTTTAAAAAAATCAAATGATTTCCAACGTCTTTGAATAGAAATACAATTTCTATTCATTTTTTCTCATGCAATCTTTCTTTCTTTTTCCTCTTATTAAATTAGTTATTGTTAGAAAGTACAGCCCTTCTGCTTCACAGTAGCGTTATCCTTTAGTCTGGGCTACTATATATTAACATGACTGAAATATTTTTTTTTATCCTTTTGGAAAAAATATGATTTTTTTTTCAAAAGAGAGAAATATTTATGTGTACTCTATTTTTCTTTAAAATGAATTTAATTCATAAAGAATATCAAGAAAAATATATTCAATACTATGAAAGGAAGTATTTATTTAAGGAACTTTAATTCCTTTTTGGTTCTTTTCATCTATTAATGAATAAAAAAAAATCATCTGTTGGAATTAAATTAGCTGTTAGATTTTAAATAATTTGTGCTCAAAAATACTAAAAGGTTTTTATGAACACTTTTTAAGCATTCACAAATTAAATTAAATGTCTTAACAGTAAATGGCGCACATTTGACTCTTCAAAGTGTGTAAACATATCTATTTTTTAAGGGATGGGATTAAAACAATTTCATTCTAGGAGAAACATTTATAAACAGTTATTGCCAAATCACTGAACATCAGAGAATTGATAGCTGAAAATTTATATTTAAGAGAATCTTTTGGTCAATGAATCCAATGAACATTTAAATTTTTCAGCCTTTTTTTTTTCTATAATCAACTTATTACGGTTTATGCACATTTCTGAGTAAACGATCCTAAGTTCCAACGATCCTAAATTCCTAATACCAACCCTGATTAAAAACTTGGAATAAAAGTTAGACTTCTGGTTTAAGTATTTTTATCTGTCGGGGTGTATGCTTGGGAATCTTCCGAGTTTTTTTCCCCTTGAGACATGTGAATATGGCTGGCTATCTGCATAAATGTCTCCCAAAAAGCAATTTAAGTGGCGTATATTAACTGCGACAGTGTTAGGTCGTTAATCAAATCCATTCTCAAGAAGCAACACATTTGAAATGTATCAATCTTAAAATAATCCTACTATTTTATATTTATGAGTGCAGTAAGAAAGCAATTATAATTTATGCTTTTTGGTTGCAATTTAATTATGTATACCTTCTTTCAAAAATAATAGAAAATATTTCCGCGTGATATTAATATACACTTATTTCTGTATAATATTTGATAAAGTGTCATTGATTGTATTAATTATTAAACATTGATACTCATTTATTGAAAAGCAAAATCTAAACTATTCGTAATTAAACATTGAAAATAAAGTTCAGTGTTATTGAATTGCACTTCCTATGTTTATAATGATATTTCTAATTTTCATATAATTACATTGCTTCATAACTGGTTTATAATTTAAGAATAAAAAACTTTTATGCTAAATATGAAATACCACCTTAGAAAGTTTCTCTTTGAAGTCAAAATGCTCTCACAACTAATAAATCTTTATTTTTGTGTTTTGATGAAAGCCAGCATCGGATCATTGCTTCCTGAATTATCATAAAATGTAGGTGTGAATAGTTGAGTTATGTTATCACAGTTTACTACAATCCTCATTATTATACAGAAATTAAATTTTAATAGAGTGACCTAACCAATAATATTTGCATGGTCATTAGCAATTACTGATGTAAGTATTATTTTGTATAAGTCAAATGGTTTGCATTTTTCAAAACGAAAATTTTCCTATTTGTTTTAGCAGCCAACCTGTTTCTGTATGGTTTGGAATGTGGAAAAAATAAAATTCTCTTTTTGTCAAGTCAATATAATTACAAAAATAAAAAAAATGTTTAATTGTGTAAAAAATGTTAAAGGTGTCTTGAGCAATTTCCCTCATTATTCAATATGCGATACTAATATGTGGTATTTCTTAAGAATTTTCAAAACTCCTGATCATCTGCTGAAAATTATAATTAATTCTGTTTCTGTCAAACGTCGAGTGCTTATAGCTGTCATTTAAAGCAGATTTTTAGTTATTTGAAATAACAAATATAATTACTTGCCATATTTGCGTCAAATACTCTTTAATTTTATTTTACTGTACAACATAATATGTTACAATGGTATTAAGAAAAGGTTTTCAAACATACTTTTGTTGTGATTTTTCTAAATGGTTGTTAATTTATTGAACACGTGCTTCTGAAAATAAGAGAATTTTGTGTCATGGATTCTGTTCTTTGCAGGGCTCTGATCCCCGGTTGGCAACATGTCGGGGAAAGCTGCAGAATCAACGTGCCAAGTTGAACCAAGAGATCAACAAGCAAATCATGATCAGGAATGGAGCAGAAAAACTTTACAAGTGAGTTCACCAAACAAACCATGATTTTATTATCAAATATCTATTCGCAACAATGTTCCAAATTAAACGAACAATAAAGAAATTTAGTTTTATTAATACGTATTCACTCTTAAATGACTTACTTGTCTTTATTTTTACAGCACACTTTCTTGAATGTCATAATTTAAATTTTCAATATTTTTTATATTTTTTATTATTAACAATACAATTTTTTTAATTTTCTATATTATTCTAAATTTTTTAAAATTTTCTATTTTATATTTGTGTGAATATAATCATCCAATAAAATCGCGGTATGGTGAAAAAATGCCAGTTTGGATGTCGATCTCATCCTTTGACCATGGTTCAAAATTTCGAGGTAGATAACCGTATTTAGGGACTATGGTCATTAGAAATAGATATCCGGAATTGTATCACAATAACTTCATGTCTTTCTGTGAAATGAAGTCAAATCAAATGTAGTTATCTTGCCTTAATTTGTATAGTTTCTCCATCCCACTGTTATTCTGTTAATTGTGATACAATTAAAATTAGAAATTTCATTACTATTTAATTTTAATAAAACTGTAAAATGATGCAAATTTTAAATGTATATAGTTATTTAAAAAAATTTAAACAACCAAATGCAATTATTTATTTCATATGATTAAATGCAATAATTTATTTTCTAAATTTAATACATATTGTATGAATTATAGACGTAAAACGTTTCTAAATGTGTGTGAAGATGTAGTTACAATTTTACTAATCTCGTCTACTATTTCGCATTTATAATTAATGCCCTTAATGTTCAATGGATTCGTCAATTTGCAAATGAACAATAGAGAATTATTTAAAAATATTCTAAGCTCAAACTTTCTTTTTATAACGAAATTGTCAACTTTCTTTAATTCGTAAGCATTAAAAATATTTAGTTTTTATAAAAATGTGTTCTCTCAGGAGGGGAGTACTGGATTTTATTTAACTTATTATAAATAGTTATGTATATAAAACTTGTTTTTTTTAACTTACCTTATTCTAAAAGTTTTCAGTTCTAATTAAATTTGTAAAGTTTGGGTATTCATATGGAATCGAGAAACAAATGATTTATGATTCGAAGCACAAATAAAAAGAAAATAATTTTCTTTTATATGGCAAATAATTTATCGTTTGTCACATGCTTCAATTTGCTTAAATGTATAATTTTATAAACCGTAACCAGTTTGGTTAAATGCAACTTGAAACTGTGCAACTTTACTTTCAGATTAGAACCTGAGATCTTTTTCAAAGTTCATACTTTTTTAATATGACAGCTCTTATTTTAATGCATTTTACTGAAAGTTTTAATTAATAAATTATTAGCATCAAAGAATTACATTTGATGTACACAATAAGTTGCACAATTAAAATTAGCTGTTGCGTCCATTTCGCATCCTTTCGAAACACTGGTAATAGATTTCTTTCTACAAGGAAAGAAACACAAAAATTTTCATGTGCGTACCTATTTATGTTGATAGAGACGTATGTACCAGCCACTTTTCCTTGTTGAAACATTAATGTGCAACGAAAGAATTGTTTTAGAGTCATAGAATCGATTCTATATGGAATTCCATTTCAAACCTAAAATCTTTACTGGGCAATGGTAAGGAAAGTGCAATACATCTAAAGTCTTATTTGATTGAAAAGAATGAACTCTAGGAGTTTACTTTCATCAAAGGTTAAGAACCTTTCCATGTTACAATGGTAAAGAAATAATTTCTGTTCCTAATAATCACTCATTAGCAAAACAATTTTGAGGTTAGAAAATTCAAGCACTTTTACAAGATTTAACTTCTTTATAATTTTGGAGCATTTTCTCGAAAATATCATTCCTTTTAATTTTATTTGAGCGAAAGAGTTACTATCAATTTCAATTTACTACCAGCTATCCATATATTATTCTAAACATTCAACAACGAATAAGTCAAGGGTACGAATCAACAAGGGTATTTAGCTGGTTCAGTAGCTTATGCTTTAGGATTCTAAAAAACAAAAATGCATTCAACAATATTGCTAATACAGTTTTCTTATTTGAGACATATTCTGTTTTTTCTGGAAGTACTTTTACATACAGAATTAGTGGAAGATGAGCATAATATTCCAGAAATGCTGGTTTGTTCTTAAAAATCACCTTCTGCACACATTTTGATCCTAACATTGGCCTAAAGTAGATTTCAAATTACTGGAAACATCCATGTTTGAAGTGGGAATTGAATCCACGAATTGATGAATTGAAAGTTAGTTGCTAACTAGATCATTACTAGCTTGATATAACAGAAATATGTATTAATTCATTTTCTTATCACCCCATGTTGTTTTTTGCACACATAAGTTAGCTAGCTTGTGAACTACATCAAAAGGATTCCGAACCATTCAACAAATATCTAAATTCAATGTGGGAAACAAGCCAGAGGGCCAACCATGTGCCTGCCATGACGGCGTATTTATATTGAATCAGTTGGTTGGAACAGTTCTTATCCAGTATGAATTCCTTTCCTCATAACATTTTCTTTCTAATTGAAATATACACTTTTCAATTATATTTGTCCACTAGCCTTTATTTCTTTCTCAGAGATAATAGACTCATCATGACTTATCTATCACCTACTATTAATCATCATTATTTGGATTTTTTAAAAAAATCTACAACTTTTACATTTAGTATTACAAAAGAGTATACATTTAAAAGTTGCTTTAATAACTTGATTTTAAGCTTTATCCTTATTAATCAATAATGAGCTAAGCACTAAAAAGTTAAAGAAAACTATTAATAAAATTTTACATAATTCTATTTTGAAAAACTAGTCAAAAATTATTAGAAAACTTTTGCGTGTGTGAGCATGATTTCCTTCATAACCTAAAATCTTTAACTTGATGAAAAAAAAGAGAGAAAAAATATTCAAACTAAGCAAATTTCCCCGGAGAAATATTTTGAATCACCTAAAATTTTAAATATGAAATCAATAAATATAAACAAAAAATTAAGAACAACATTTGAACTTTAGCATGAAAATTTAAAACAAAATACAGGATCGTTATTGCGAAGTCTCCAGTTTAAATAAGAATGAAAAAGAAAACTATTTTATTTCAATGAAAGTATTAATACAAATTTATTTGTCAGTATTCATTCATTTTCAACTACTGTTTTGTAAATTTGCCCCTAAAATTCTTATATTTGGCAAATTTTTGTAGTATATGCAAATGAAGAAACAAAAAATAAATGAGATATTTCTTAAAATATTCCAATAAAATCTCTTGAAGTTTAGGTTAACCTTCTCTAAATAGATTTATTATAAATCACTTGATCTATCTTGCTCAGTATATAGAAAGGTTCAATCTTCTATCCAAGGTTATATTTTGTTAAAGACATTTTTATTTGCCTCTTTTTCAGTATTTCCGAGGAAGTTTGTTTTATTAAAAGTAGAACACATTTAGGCACTAAAAATAACTTCAATCGGAATGGGGCTCGAATTCTTTAAAAGTCTCGTTTGTTAAACATTAAAATTTAATTTTATTAATAACTGTTTTTATAGAAATTAAACAAATAGCTCATTGGAAACATAGATAGATGTTTTTTCTTTTTATCAAACTTAGAGTTTATTAAGACTAATTGCAAGTCAATGGTTTTATTGCACAATAATTATCATTACAATATGAAAGCATTGTTCATAATAATTGTATGGAAATTTTGATAGACATTTTTGTTAGTTTTATCCTTTGGAAATTTATTGGAACATATTACTTAATAAATAAATTTGGTATTAATTTAAAATTTAATCTGAGATTTAAAATTGCAGTGACTTCATTAAGCTTTATTGCTTTAGCGAAACGTACTCATTTTCCCTATGAAGTTTCACTATTGAGGACTGATAACAATAAACTATTATATATCCTCCTTACTATTCTTGACCAAATTTATTTTTAGCGACGTTTCAATGCTAATAAAGAATAAATCATTCTGACTATATCAAGTATTAAATACTAAGAGAAATAAATTTAAGAAACAGGATTCTCTGTAACACCAAGCTATTTTGTGTTTCAGTATGGTTCAAAGTTTCCTACTAAATTAATAACCGTTAAAAAATCAAAAATGTTTAGTGTAGAAAAATAAGTTTCTAACTATTACTAATTTGATTACTGTTTAAAGTTGTTTTTGTAGAAAATAAATATATTTACATATTAATATTTAGATTCATAAAGCAATGATTCTTCAAGGACTTATTTGTATTTTCAAAATATTATTTTAAAAACGTGATATAAGATATCCATTTTTGTACAATATTATTCATCTAAAAATTTTAAGAAAAATAAATAAAAATGTAAACGGAAAACATTATCAAGTTCTTCTTTTGTTAAGTTAAATATGCTTATTATTAGTGTTTGAGTTTTCAACAAATTAGAGAATCTACTGAAAGTTATATTATTCTTCGTATGAGGGAACACAGAGGGATGACGTAAGCAATTTTGGCCCTTTTGGAATATTGTAATGCAATTATGGCCTCTTAAGTTTTTGCATTATATGATTTTAAAAAATCATTATGTTTCTATAAATACACTAGTACAAAATTCCCTTTGGCACTCATCCAAAAATATATTGGGCTTCACTCATGTGAGTGTGAGTGCACATGGGTAATTTTATGCTGTAATAAGACAATACATGTGCATTCATACATGAGTAAAGATTAATAATTTTTTGGGATAAGTGTTAAAGGGAATTTTGTGTTAGTTTATTCAGATTATATGGAGTTCTATGACTGGCTATTTAATAGAAAATGAACAATAAAATTATGTGGCATATCCGCTGCAACAGTATTGTAGAAGCGAAAGTAATATAAATATTTTTTTTTCATGTGAAATCTTCAAAATCTAAAAAGTCAAGATATTATAGTAATTTTATTTTTCCCGATAGGTTTGAAATCGAATCCCAGAAGTAATCGTAAATGCTTATTGGAACAATGTTTTTGCCAATGGTAATAAAAATACAAGATGAAGTCATAAGATTATATTCCAAACTCTAACTAATAACTAATTATAAAGAGAAAGTGCTAATTAAAAATAAGTTAGTAAAAGAGAAATTATTTTGTGATAATTATTATATCTTCTAAATTCTTTTACGTATTGAGGTCAGATTTTTAGATTTAAGGAATTTAGAGAAATGAAATTCCATGCACCATCATTTGCTTGAAATAAGGAGTTAAAAATGCTCTCTTAAGTTTCATGTTTTAAATAGCTTAAAAAGACCTTCTTTTATAATCTGTACTTCAAGAATCTTTGAAACACGAATGTTATTTTTGTACTCTAGAAATGCAGGTTAAAAGAAAAATTTTATAGTTTATCTACTCAGTGACTTTCACTTCCTTTTTAAAGGATATTTACTCTAAATAGACAAAAGTCCTAGAGAACTGAAATTCACTACATAAATTCATTTGTTTTCAAGGGACCAATTTTAATTCTTCGTTGAAATCTATTTCCCATTGGACTATAACATACCATAGGATCGAATATTTCTTTTCTTCATGATCCAAAATCTTCGAAGACCGGAACTTTGTTATAAATTTTTATCGTGCGTAAAGAAAGGTAATAAGAAAAATATTCTAAAATTCAATATTTAAGTGGTTTAAAAGATTGGCTTTGATGAAAATATTTGGTTTATGCCTATTTTATAAAAAAAAGCTTACAAAAATTTTTTTAAAAAATAATGCTTTTGAGTAAACCTCACTTTTAGATTTACATCAGACTTTTCTTTATTTTAATATAAAAAAAATTTAAAAAGGAGTTAAATTCGTAAATAAAAGTTCATCTTGTGATCTGAAGTTCGATAAAGAAAATACTTCTATAAAAATTCAACCTAAAATTAATTTTAGGCATAACCTCACTTTTTTTTCCTTTCTTCGTTGAAATCGTCTTGAGAGCGCTAAGTTTTCTACTTAAATATATTTTGTACCCGTATTTCCATCTATAAAATATTAATTGAAACATGTTAAAAATTTTGTTTTGTAATCCAAGGCTAGATTAAGAAAGTATTTTTAAAAATTTATCCTGTAACAGTCTGAAATTAATTTTAGGCTAACATGCATTTTTATATCATTTCTTCATTCAAAGAATTTAAGAGCTAAATTTTTAATTATTACATAATAATATATATAATTTTGTTCTTTAGAGTGTTAAAAAGGATTTTTTGCGGCTTTTTGGGATATTTAAAATCTGCCTACGTTAAAATAATATTTCATCGTTTAGTTTTTTCCCTTATTTTCGTTTATGAAATATTTAGAGGGGTGAGCCGACTAAAAATCAATGGCGCCAACCAATACGATGTTTGCATATTTGTATTTTCAAAAATATGTCGTTGCAAGAAAATTGTTTACCGAATACAAAGAGTTGACAACGTTATTCTTTTTAGATTTATCATGTTTTTTTTTTTTTAACTAATTAAAGAAATATATTAAAATTTGATGATTTAAGGAATTTAAAGTGCCTTTATGACTAGTTTTGATTCTCATTAAATATGCATTGCGGAAAGCTACGTTATGATTTGATGTCTACTTGGTGAAGTTTGCTCCAACCTTCTATGGAATTATTTAAAAATACAAAATAACTTACGAAATAAAAAAATCATTTTATTAATCAATTTTAAAATAGAAGTAAAATTGCCTATATACATATTAAATATTTGAAATGGCTTATAACTTAATTATTAACAAATTTCTCAGTTAGTATTTCTATGTTTCAGAGTAACAACGAACAAGAAACTACGGGAAACAGTGGCTTTAGAATTGAGCTTCGTTAATTCAAACTTGCAGCTTCTCAAAGAACAACTTGCAGACCTAAACAGCTCTGTAAATATCTATCAGGATAGAAGGTTTGCTATATTACCTTTCAGAATTACTATATGTTCCTAGTAATTGTTATTATTTGTTTCATTTTTTCTTTAAAAACTGTATCAGTCAATGATTTAAAGTAATTATTAGTGAATGGTAGCTAATAAGCATTTTATTTGCTGCTCTAAGACACATTGCTAGGCGGTGCATAGACGTCGATTCATTTATTAAGGATTTCATACTATGTTGGATTCCTACAACTTATAATTTTCATGAAATAATTTTTATCATATCTAATTATTATTATTATGGTTCTGTTAATTTGTTGTTTTAACCCTAGTAAACAGAATGCATATGGCAAATAGTTTATAATATTACTGGCAGGCAATTTTTAGCTCACTATTATCTTCTGCTTATTGATCAACAACTAACCCATTATTATGATTTGAATGTGCATTCATAAATCATAATAATATATTTATTGCGAATGTATTTATTACATAAAAAAGAATATTGATGGTAATTGATTATTACTACGCATAAAGATAAATATTAAGACGAATATCTATTATTTCTTTCTAAGCAGATTATTGCAATAAGCATGGTTAGTACTACGAAAAAATTCGAGTATCATATTCTATTATTTATTCACTAATTTTATAATAGAAAATAAAAATAAATTAATTCCTTCTGAATAGGAATCATTAAACTGGAAAACTAGTGTCAATTCAACAACACTATATATAAAATAACTATTGTCTGTTAATGTATATAACTGCATATATATTTACTTCTTAAAGAAATGAATTCAGGTGCGTTTTGATACAAAAATATATTCAATACGAAGAACGAGAAAATATAAATTATTTTTTGTAGCTATACGATTCAGCTATATACATTTGTTCTGTTACGAATACAAATTAGCATCGTGATGAGGAGGAAATGCTGACTGTAGAAGAAAGAAATGAGTGAATATGTACTATTTTTTAAAAGTATGGAAGACTATTTATGCTGATTATTCGTCTTAGTTCTTTCAGTGTTTCACAATTGTTTAATATGTTAGCGATAATATGATTCTGAGAATGAACACTTTGGTACTTTTTAGAATTTTTTCTGTTAAATTTAATCATGTGTACTATCAGACATTACCTTTTACGGAAATCGTTCTGTAAAAAATTATACTTTATTCATTTCTCAAAGGACATTTAATTTAATTAGTCTAGGCCCGTCAGCCATTCTTCGATCGGACAGTTTGAAAAAACATACAAATAACAAATCTTTTGAAGCTGAGTTTATGTGCATGGGTTAGCAGTGATTGTATCCAGACTAGAGCTAACCCTATACTGGTGCCAGAATCATATTGCTTCATTTAAGTGTTAAAAGGAAACTGACAGATGTAGAGTCACTGTGTTCACTTTCTTGTGAATGGTTTGCTTAGAAAATTGTTTTATATCTTTATTTCTCATTAACAGAAATTATTTGATGTCGCCATCCTATTCACAGTTTACCGATTACAAATTTCGATTTTGATATGAAACCATCGTTTACTACTATTTATTATCAATCTATTTTTGAGTTGCTTTCGTGCTAACACAAGATTAAAATTCACCCAACCAACCGAATATTAATAGAATATTTTCTACTCATAAAATCATTGTCAATAAGAATAAGACACTTTTATCTTTATAGTAAATTCTTAACTAACATTTGAAATCAAAACACATTTATTAATAAATATCTAAAGATAAATTTATTTTCTTTCAGTTCTTCAAAGTTGGTACCGATGATTCCTTTAGGACTCAAAGAAACGAAAGAAATAGATTTCAGAGATTCTTTTAAGGTGAGGGGCTAAATTTTAGTATTAGTAACTAAAGATTAGTTGCCTAAATTTTAAATAAACAAACTAAGAAAGTCTTTCTTGTTTATAGGGCTATTTTCTGAAAATGTAATTAGACTTCAAAGTAGTTTTTTTTTTTTAAAAACAAATTTTCAATACAGCAAAAATATTCTTATAAATATATTAAAAGAATTTTTTTAAATTTTCAAAATATAGAAAATGTATTTTTAGGTACTTTTTAAACGTGATTTTCATTAATTTATAATTTTTCTTAAATAATCATACATATTTATGTATTTTTTTCAATATAGTTTTAAACCTCGTAAATATAAGTATCAAGCATTATACAGATATAGTTTTTCATTCCAGTTGAAATGGGTAAAATATTCAAATGTTACTTCAGAAATTATGAAAAGAAATACATATTTAATAAACATGAACTTTTCTAATAACATATTTGTACTAGTATTAGTTATATAAGTTTCATTCTAATATTTTTAAAATGAAGCAACCCCATTTATGACAGGAGGAACCAGAAAAAAGCACCAAATTTTGTAACTGAACGCCTTGGAAATGACATAACATATTGCTCTAAATGCCTCCAATTCACAACACTCATAACCCCCATTAGAAATGGGCAACTTTTGTTACTGTAGCAACTGCCACTCTCCAGAATTTCATGTTGGAGCTATATTTGGGGTAAATAGTCAGTAAGTGCTTGTCACAGTCATATAAACAGGAATATGTTAACACTTGATGATGTTTAATAATATTGATTTTGTGGTGTCCATTTTAGTCAAAAGATGCTGTAGATGTTTGTGTTGGTTTGGAATTCATTCAAACTTCGATTCAAGTCTACGTAGCTGGTGTCATTTCTATCTTTACCTTTTGTATGTTAAATTATGAATTAATTAAAAAAATCCTCCCATTCGTATTTTTTACATATAGTGATGTTAACACCACCTCGTGGCGAAAGACCTTAATTTTTTATATATATTTTGTAAGCCATTTTAAAGTCTCCCTTATTTACCTTCCCCATGATTATATAAATGA
>JAPDSC010023927.1:168110-186652 GCA_026290005.1 Latrodectus geometricus
TTTAAGAAAATTGTAATAAAATTAAACAAATTAGGTTGTATTGAATAAAAGTTATTTACATTAAAATAATTAAAGTTATCATTGATGCGTTTTTTAGCTTTATAAAGAGATTTAGGTATTCAAATACAAAGAAATATAGAATGATTTAGGAAAACTATTTGCTATTTAAATAAAATATATTTCTTCTGATAAGTGATGGATAAGGAAAATCAAATAATTAAAAATAATTTATGAAAAAAGTTTGATGAAATATATTTACACAAAAGTAAAAAATTGAGTAGTTTTACTTTTGAATATAATTCATCAGTTTTCCTTATATAACACATATTCGAAAGTATTATATTTGTAACAATATTATTTAATACATCTTTTGTTTGGAGAATAATGCATTTTTTAGAAATGCATGTAATATATTTGGTTTCAGTGCTTTTAAAATTACAAAAATTAAATAATGATGAACAACTTTATATCAATACTGACCAACAATGGTGCAAAACATTTAAAATTTTGTATTTTTTACATTAAGAAATGGTTTTACTAAAATCTGTAATTAAAAGCTTTTTATATTGATTTAGACTTCTAATACACATTGGTATTTTTATTCGGTGTGTAATATTATTAAAATATTATTTTTAGAAAATAAAAGAAGGAGTAATTAGTAAATTTTGTTTTTTTAACCTAAGTATTATGATGATTCTAATTAAAAAAATAATAACCCCAATAACACCCATATACATTCCTTATTTCTGTTTTTAAATTGTACTTCAAAAAAATTTGGGACACATTGCCAAGAAAAAGCTAGAAAGGAAAAGATAGTTCTAAAATTACACACATATATAAGAAAACATTAAATAATTATTTTATTATCAAATAATGTAATATTGGCTAATTAAAACGAATAAATTATAATAATTTTCAAATGCGAATAAATTAACGCTGCCGATTCTAGACAACTCTATTCGCTATATATTGTCTACCATCAATATAATATATTAATAAATTTCTATATTAATATTGAATTTCTCTTTCAGGATTTTATTCTTGAACACTACAGCGAAGACGCAAGCAAACACGAAGGTGCCATAAAAGAATTCATGGGAATACGGCAGGTAAAATCTATACGAGCCACTTATTTACTAATAACATAATTATGAAAAAATTCTGCGTACGGACAAATATCCATAATTCTCCATTTTCCCTAAGAATCAACTAGGAACTAGAGAATTTATAGATAGAGAAAGACATTAAAATTATTCATATGACAACAGAAAATATGAATTACATGTTTCTTATTTTTATTGCGTTAACAATAAATGCGTTTTAGTACCCATTTACAATATATTAATTCTTTTATTTAAACAAATTTGGGGAATAAGCTCTCTTCTTCATGCTTTGTAATATGGATACTCATAAAAATCACTCAATATATTTCATGGTTTCTTGGCATGTGTATACTTTATTTGTGTTTATATAATATTGTTTTTGCTTTTCAATCTAATTTTTTCGAAGCTCTATTTGCATGGTCATAAAGTGTTATTTTGTAATTATGTAATCTAAATATATGTAGATCTTTCGTTTACAACGAATGCTTATAGCACCTGCAGGCTTTCATCATGTTTAAAACATCTGTACGTGTTTGTTGTATTCTATAGAATACTTAATCACACACATTTTTTAAGAATGCTTGGAGTTTTCAGGCATGAAGAAAATTGTCAGAATTATTAAATAATTTACTAATAAGCCATAAAAATGTACATAACAACAAGTCTTCCTGTAAAATATTTTGACCTAATATGGAAAAAAAATTCAAAATAGGAAAAAGAATTAAAAGATGTTCATTTTTTTAAAGCAAAAGAGTTTATTTGAAAAAAAAATAATGAAATAGAACCAATAAGAACTTTTAAATAATTTTTTATTAAAAAGTTCTTATTATTCAAAATGCATAAAGTAATTGCAATTTTATAAACCAATATTTATTTTTCTTGTAAAGATAATAAATAAATGTAAACTCACTCATTTCAGCAAAAACTAAAATAAATATATTTGAGTTCTTTTTAATTTTTTATAAAAAACAAAATGTCATTAAATGAATATTAGTTTAAGTACTCGCATTAAAACAAAAATAAATTTCTAAAAATGAAAATAAATTTACAGCACCCAGGCTTGATTGGCATGTGAACTCTTTATGCAATTTTCTTTCATTTCTTAACCACGATTGCTCATTTACCAAACAAAAGGGATAAATAATACAGAAATGTTATTAATTTCTACCATATTATACTTTTATTATAAATATTACAGCAAAATCATATTAAAAAGTTCCATTACTACTTTGAAAATAATTTTTGCTTAAAAATTCTCCTCTTCTAGCTTAATCTTTATTTTCCATATTAAATTTGTTTATTTTTTTCACTTTATTTTTTTAAAACATGTTGCGTTCTATTTATTTTCTTTGAAGTATTAATATGCGATAACGTTAGAAAAGAATGGAAGAGCTACCCAGAAAACAGCTATACAGAAACCGTATTGCTGTTTTGAGTGAAACAAATGCCGTATAAATTGTTAGAATAGCTGTAAACGAGGAAATTTTAAATTTACATTTCATATCTTTAGAAATTTATCAGGTTTTTAAGTTTTTTTTTACATAAGTAATTAATAATTGTACAGGCTGTGAGGACGCCTACAAGGGATGACAATGGCGTGAAGTTATTGTTCGGTTACTATAACTTACTCTACCTGATCGACAAGCGATTTTTCCCACCCCATCGAAACATGGGTATTTTCTTTGAATGGTAAGTAAAAGTATCTTTTTTATAAGGATAAACTTAGTTAGAATTCCTGAGAAAATAAATGAACATATTTTTACAGGTTTGATTCTTTAACTGGGGTTCCCAGTACACAAAGAACCATTGCATTCGAGAAAGCGAGTGTTCTATTTAACATTGCAGCCCTTTACACACAAATCGCAACGAAACAGGTAATTTTTTTTAAAATTGATTTGCAGTCAATAATTTTGTAAACCAGTACATTTATTAATTTGCAGAATTTGTACGTGTATATCTGATTGCAAATCGTAATTATTATATAAGATATCATATAAAAATTAAAATCAGAATTACTTTTATTTACGTTCCCAAGCATTTTCTGTTACTGACGTATTAAAAAAATCGTAAGCGTATTCCCTGTACTAAGAAGGAATAATACTTAAAAAAAAAAAACCGAACAATTATAATTGTTTTCAATAAAATATTTATTCGGAGAAAATGTAAAAAGGAAGAGGGATTTGATGCCGTAAATATTCTTTCTCTCCTCTCAGAAGTTACACGTAAGGGACTGTTTTACAAAAGGTGAGGCAAAGAATCACATAACTCTATTCTTGAAGAGAGAATAATTCCGGAATGGAATATTGCATCATTTAAATTAATTATATCGGTGTGTAAACTATTTCAAAGAGTTCAAATCAGTCTTAATATTATGGTTTGAATTAATTACAAATTCTGTATTCAAAATTTCACAATAAAACGTTGCTCTTAGTTTAATTAGCCAGAGACAAATATCCTGATAAAAATTTTATTCCATTTTGTGCAGCCATTTTCAGATCAATTCTGAACAAATTTTCGGTGCACAAACAGAAAAAAAGATTTTATTTCTATAGATGATTTGTATCTCGTTATTAATGAATAAAAAAGACTGAAAGACATTTCTTTTTTCCTATAATATTTACTTACTCTAAAAATTGTTAAAATAAGTTTTCCAACTATAATGCATTGAATTTTGCTAGATTTACAATAATTATGTTATTAACATACTGTAGCATTTTAAACAATCAAACAACGAAAAATATTAGTAAAGAATATTGTAATGATTTTTATATGTTGCTTAAGGAAAGGTTTTATGTGATTTGTTGATCACTCTAAGGCAACTTTTTGTACAAGAGGACTAATTTTCTGGAGACATACAGTTTAAAGTGGTTTTTCAAACAATTATAGGCAACTACATTTGTGGTAAAAAACTAACTTATATTAGTTATTGAATAGAAGGGTAAAGTTAACCGTTTAGGAGAGAAGAACTTAACGGATAAGACGGGACTCTTCGTTTATAGCGCCATGAATGAAATTAACTTTACAAATAAAATTAAATGTTTTGCTAGTAATAAAAGAAAATAAATTTGAAGGGAAATTAGATCGTTTACCAAGCAATCCGAGGAAATAACAAAAAAAAAAATAAAAGTGTGAAATTTTTTGTATGCAATTTAAGGTATTTTAATTTAAATTATTGCAGATTTAATTTTACAATAGTTATCAAAACAGGTTCAGGCTATGCATGAACTCTTGTTCTGTTTTGATTTAAGTTGTACCAAACTTAATTAGAGCAGATTCTATATTAATTTAAAGTAAAAGCAGATTTATGAATTTAGGGGCCTAGTAAGAACTCTTATTCTACCATTTTAACACTACTGTGTCAATTTAAATGTCTACTATGCCAATTTATATACTTTTATTGAAATTTATGAGCACTTTATTTTTTTATCGATCTTGAAATTTAGTTTTTCACTCCGTAATGTTTACTGTAGCGTATGTTTTACGAAAGTTATTATTTTCGCTTTCTGTTCACACTAACTCATTTATTCAAATGAAAGTCACATTAAAAAAGCTGATTTAATGTTTGTGCTTGATTTAATGCTGAATAATGTTTGTGAACTGAATAATTTATCACTTATTTATAGAAAAAAGATAATGTTATGATTTATAGAATAAAATGATTTATAGTCAAAAATCATTTCATGATTTTTGTCAGTTTTACTGATCATGCCACATTACCTTATGTGAAGCAGCATGTCCTAAAAGGAGTGAAATATAATATTAACAAGATTTAATAATTTCGTAATTAAAGATGGTTTTTAAGCCTTTTATACTTAATTTGGTTTTTTTTTCACTTAATCCATGTAGAGACTTTTTTTTCACAATAAAAGACATGGTTTTTGAGAATCTTTAAGTCAAATTATGTTCTAATGAGTTATAAAAACTACAGAACTTTAAATTTTCTTTTTAAAACTAAAATCTCAATCAAAAATGGATTTTTGTTTACCTTTTTGGTTATTTTGATATGCCACATACAAAAATATCTAACTTATGTTCTGGTTTTGCTAAATTAATGCATTGAAAATTGCATTAATTTAATGTTTGCCTTTTCATTTCCCAAGTAAGGGTCATCTATTTATATAAAATTTGTCGTCTATTTTCAATTAATGTATTAATAATAAAATATTAGTTACTGAACTATGATGTTCCAATAATCTTCCCTATGCTATGTTTGAATGGTCTTTGTTTGATTGAATTCTAGAAAATACAAACTTAGTAGTTTTTTTAGATTAGTCAAAATCGGGAATATTACCGAAATGTTGGTATATATCATAAATGTTAACATCAGAATATATATTGCTTTACATTTAATCAATATTGAGGCATCATATAGGTGACAAAATTCTGCAATGTGACGAAAGGAAATGTTAGCTTATCAAATTGACATTTAAAAATTCATTGACAAAATCAATTGAAATTCAGGGTGGTTATGATAAAAGCAACCCTTCTCAAACTATTGGATCAGACACGATATCTCGAATTTTGATGGTGTAAACCACGGGAGAAAATATTTCTGATATAAAAAAAAATGCTTCAAATGTTCACTCCCATAGAGAATTATTGCCCCTAAGTGAAATATCTTTAGAATCACGAAATTTTTTTCAATTGCGGAATATGCTCTGGATGTGTTCCATTGATATCAATTATGCATCAAAATTGCATCCTAGCGAGTTTTCTGGAAGCTCAAAGAAACGCTCCAGGAATTAGAAAAATGTGGCATGTGATGCTTGATTTCAACTCGTTAAGTCCTAATTTATCCATAAACATGTTCTTTCAGGAATCTCCCCAACCAGAAATTATTGGCCTTTATGTTAGATGAACGAGGTGAAGTATTCAGAAAATCACTGGATATTACACGATTCTAGCCCAAGTTAGCACAAAGCAGCTTTTTTACTAGATGCCGCGTAAGATATTGCTCCGTTTTACATGAAGATTGTGTTCTTCAAATCTTTAAATTTCTGTATAGTAGCTGTCTTATCATTTCGCTATAAACAAAACTATATTCATGATATAACACGTTTTAGGACATTAAGAATTGTGAATTCAAAAGAATGGTCCAAAGATAAAATGGGCTGTAAATCCACACCAGGTAATCACGTAATCAGAATAACGTGGTTGTTTGTGCATTGCATTAGGAAGTAAAGAACCCCATATGGGGCAACTTTGATTATTCACTGTTTCATTTATAGAAAAGTACGCGTAATCTATTCATGAAATTTTTTAATGCCACGTGTCATAAACTGCCATTGTAGCAGAAAACCCAAGAATGCGTCATTTGTATCTTATACGGGCGGGCACAATTTTAAATGGATCCCAAAATTTTTGACATCGGAATGTTTAATTCATGCGATACTGATTGAACACTTGCTGAAGAATTATGGTAACTGGAAACTTACAGCTATAACAATTCGCAATCGTTCTCCGCCCTATCTAGATGGCATATCAATATCTAAGATATTGATGTTCTAATAAAACAATTTTACTAGCAAAACTTTTCTTCTGTTCTGATTAATGATGACAAGGGCATGCGCAATGATTTTCGGACTCGAGTAGTTAATCTCTTTATATGTTTTAGTGATTTTTCAAAGAGAATTTTTTCTTGATTGTTATTTAGATTAATTTTCATTAGAGAAATCTTTTTCCCACTGTCCATATAACATATGCACTAAATTTTAAAAAATTCAATTCATAAAATGTATTTTACAATGATTTGAATAAGGTCACTTTTAACTACAAGCATACTTTGTCTCTAAGTAGCTTTTAAGCAGATTATATTATAGAAAACAAAGTGATACAACGACAGACTCATTTTTTTGTTAAGATAACACCATTCTGTGAATAAGCAAATATATTTTAAAATTGTCTAAAATTTGCTAATTTATATTACAGCTTATAATGTTTACAGACTAATTTTTTCTTTGATTAATTTACAGTTAGTTCTTTGGAGTAGATATTTGATAATGTCAATGATGAAAATTTTATCAGTAAAGTTAAAGAATGTCAGCAAAAGTAGTTTTTTCCAGAGTAATGTTAAAAAAGTATCTTTTGACAATGCATACATACAAATATATGTATACATGGGTGTATAAATTAGTTTTTGTTTAATTATTTGTGTTGTTATTTTATATAAGTAATTAATATTTGTAAAGAATACATGAACTGTTATTTTAGTTACCATTCATATTTTGACTGTGCACAGTCTTTTCTCACTAAGCAATAATATGCTTGGGATCCTGTACTAAAAACCATTAGTTTATGAGTAGCGTATTTGATCAGCTTAGCGCATTTCATTTCTATTAACTCTACTGTTTAGATTTTTGTAAGACAGTATTATAATGTGCTACGATACCACGTAACAATTCGTTAGGCATATATATTGTATATATCAAAATTTGAATTTGATATTTTTGGTGTATAAAATTATACTTTATTCAATCTATTTACACTGATTCTGTATTAAAAATAGATAGTTTAGACATAGACAATCAAGCAAAGAGGTAATAAGGGAAAATATAGAAAAGGAAGAATAAATATAACTATATGTATGAAAACTGTAATTAGACAGAATATTGTCTATCTTGTCTAGCTAATTCTTTGTTTATTGCTTGTTTAGAATAGACTTAAGAGCTCTGGGGTGGATGCAGCCGTAGACAATTTTCTTCGAGCTGCAGGAATGTTCCGGTACATTCGAGACAACTTCAGCAATGCTCCAAGTATGGATTTGTCGGAGAAGACTCTGGACGCACTTGTGCAACTTATGCTAGTTGGTTCTCGCAAAATATTTCCTGAAAATATGCTTACATTTTAATGATTATTTATTATATTCTTTGCAAGTTTATGTATTGAAGATAAGTCTTTTGCTCCATTTGTATTTTCTAGGCTCAAGCAAGAGAATGTTTATTTGAAAAACTTACTCCTGGAGTTGAAAAGCAAGGATTACAAGCATGTTTAGAACTCGCACAAGAAGCTGCACAAGTAATTATTTTTTTATAGGAAATTATCATAATTAAAATTGTTCTTCAAAACATATGTTGATAATTCAACATTAAATTCAGTATATATTATCCTTATAGTTTGTAATTATATTAGAGTTTCTTTTATGTCATGTGTATTGATGATGAGAGAAAGTAAATTAAAATAGTGATACATTTTGAACAAAATAAATTATTTTATACACTAATTAATTCCCTTTATGTAATTGAAAATGACGAAAATTAAGAGATAGTAGCTGGCTACAAAAGTATTGTGTTGCGGCGTTATATATTTCCATTTTTAAAGCTACATGATATACAATCATTACCATAACCGTCAAGTTTCTATTTGTTGACTAAATATGTTTGCTTCATATTGTAAAGAGACCTCTAAAATATTATTTTTCTTTTTCTCACACATTTATAATATCACTTTTTTTCTTAAGCTACAAATGATTTCTCATGGATCAGTTAAAAAAATAGGATGATTTTAAAAACTGAATACAGTATCAATGAAATGTATAATAAATTCTTTTTTTTCTAATTTTTCAGAGTGGTATGTCTTTTAAAATAATTTCATAATTGTGTTAGTAATTTAATTTCATCTCACTAAAGCTAGTTTTTCCTTGTTTTATCTCGGTCTCATACTCGGAAACTTTTGTCTTTATTTGGAAAAATCACTGTTTCCAACTTGATTTTTTACCATTATAAGATCATTTGTGTTAGATGCTGATACCATATAAAAACAAATATCAAATAATTTGGAATACAAGTTTTAATAAATTGCATATATATATATATATACTTCACAGAATAATTGTTCACTCAATAAGCAGCATGTAAACTAAAGTTCTTCTTATACATTTTAAAGATTAAAAGTTTTAAGTATAAATTTTTAAAAATTCTAAGGAGCTTTGAATAGTAAATTGCATCACAAATCTAAATCGGGATTTTTATTTGTGTTCAAACAACATGTTTTCTTGAATAATTAAAAAATATTTTAAAATATCTAAAAGTACTGTTACAAAGACTGCGTGGAAGTTTTAAGCAATTCTAATGCCAATTTTTATGCCTAATTAACTTTCTTCAAAAATAGTCTACTTTTGTCCCTTATCAGATTTTGTTTTTGTAATAATATTATATTTTAAAGTGAATTTCGTATTATTTACGTCATATTAGAATTCCACAAATGACTCTTCGATGTTCTGGAACACCTTCTTTAAGTGAATCTGGAGACGAAAAATAAAAGTATAGAGCCATGGTCTAATAACAAAATCAACATTTAAATAGGACATTTCTCGCCAAATTGAACCACTAGTAACTGGATGATCAAAGCTCTGGTCCTTTATTTCACGGCTTGTGGGTAGTAATTCTTAAATGAGATTGATTTGGAGTTTACATTAAGCCACATGTTTTGGTATAAATAGTTTTCATGTAGAAATAGCGAAAGCAGAATGACGCACTAAATTAAACTACTTCAAAATTACATATCACCTCAGATGAGACATCAGATAATGACTATATAACAAATATTCGACCTACCAGCATCATGTCTCCAATTAAGTCAAGATGAAGTCAAATATTATCTGATCACAAAAATGATTCTCATTATTATATATGGGACAACTGCATATCGAAGAAAATCTTGAATCAAAATTTTTTAAATTCTATTATTATGATAAAATTTTTCACAAACCTAGAAAAATGTAAGCATTTTATTAAACAGAAAATGAGAAAGTGATTTTTAAAGGTAAAAGGTTACTCGAATCTGTTAGTTATTAGTGAAATTTTAAACAAATATGTTTGATATACGTATCTTAGATATAAAAAAAATGGTTCCTACATTTCCAATAAGTATTGTTAATTTAATGACAAGTAACAAGGTATTGAATTCTTTCTCGAATATGAATGCAATTAGATATATAATTTTTTCTGTTGCGAGAAAAGTTCTTTTTCTCATCAAACGGAAAATAAGGAAATGTTATTTAAATTTCATAAATCAGTAAAATCACAGGTCTGTTAAACTGTCTACCTTGTTTACTTGGCCATTTCATTGAATTTTCGGAGAAGACTTTGTAATTTGCTGTAAAATTTTACTTATTTTGTGCTGTTAAAAAGTTTTAATGAAATCAGTTATTTTATTAGAATGATTCATTTTATTGTTTAAACTGAAATATGCAGGAAAGAGCCTTGGTTGACGATTTTTGTCTTTTGAAGCACAGTAGAAACATTGTTTTTCTGCACAAATCGACGAAGACCATGCCGATCACGTTCTTGTAAAAATACTCGAAACGCAGTTCTAGACAAGGACTGAGTTCTGATTTCAATTTTGGAAATACTATGAAGGTGACAGCTGCTATTGAAACCCTAGTGAGATTCGCTGCCTCTGAAAGGGAGGCCCTGCCTAAAAGGGCACAAACAATAAGCTCTATTTCCAGTGGTGAAAAATTGTCCAGTGGTGAAAAATTGTCCAGTGGTGAAAAATTGTCCTTTTTTTTTTTTTTTTGCTTCAGCTAGTATTTAAATGAAAATCTCAAAGTTTCGAATTCATTGGTGCGTCTATATATATACACATACAATGTGATTCGAAAAGTCCTGTGCAAAAGATATATGTTGGATTATGAGGAAGAGAATTACCTCGGAACTTTGTGTTGGAAATTTGAACATTCTACAACTAAAGACCATAATACGAAGAAAACATTACAAACAGCATAAAAACATTATTTTATAATAAACGTAATCAAAGTACAAAATTCGAATGAAAAATATTACAACTCATAACAAGTCTTCTAAATTTGCCTCTATTTTAGTAATACATGTTTCATATCAGCTAAGCATGTTCTTATCACATAAACTGTTTCCACTTGAGAATAGAAAATCTGTTCAATATCTTGAAATTTTAATGTCTGATTCACTCAGCGAATATGAAAGAACCTATTCTTATCTAATATTTTATTATTCCTATTATTATCTAATATTTTATGTTTCCATAGCCACTGTTTCACACTTTCCATCTTGAATATGAAATACACTCAATTCTGGGCGCACTAAAACGTATGAATACATTTACATCAACCTGTGTGTTCAAATTATATTATATTAAAATCTGTCCATGACTGCTTAATTTTCAGCACCATACATTCCCAGTCAATAATTTTATGTTGCAGCCTTTTTGTCTTAATTTTATAAGTCACTTTGCAAATATTTCATTACTTATATTTGACATTGAATATACTTACGTAAATTTATTTTAAAAATGAATTTATAATATGTATAAGGTTAAAAATATGTAATTTATACTATCTTTATAGAAAATCAACATTTTTTGTATTATATCAAACGAAAAATTGAACAATGTCATTATATCAATGTTCCATCTAATGAAAAAAAATTAAATACACAATCACAGAACTGCTTTTATTCTATATTTCTAAAATATTTACTATATTATTGTAATTTACTATATATTTGTAAATAAGAAATTAGAACTGTTAAATTAAAATATTTTTGTAGGACATAAAAATCTTCTGTTTTATTAATTAGGTGTCACTTGTATATAAAACAGTTCACAATATGATGAATAATAGCTCAATGAAAACTTATGTACCTTATTCCTGGATCAGTCTAATACTTGTAAAGTCTGAACATTACAAAGCATTGTCTCATCACTATGTAGCCGTTGGTCTATTGGAACATACAGGTACGTTATTTTTAATTTGATGAGATTACAATCAATATTTTGGTAGTCTTATAAAGCAAATAAACTTATCTACATTGATAAAGCGAGCTAATCTAAATGCATACTTTTAAATAAGTAAACAAACCTACAAAATAAGTAAAAGCAATTTTATTATTGAAAATAGTTTATTTACATTTATTGTTAAAGAGAAAATAAGTTAAATATACATTCAGAATTTTTGGGTATATTTGTGTAATCGAAAAGTGATAAGAAATTTTTTTTAAATTAAAATAGAATCCTCGTACTTTCAGTTAAAAATAATACCTAAAGTATGTTTTACAAGAAAGTTTAAATGCAAGTATTTTCTTTACAAGCTGATAAAGTTTAATTACAAAAAGATATCTCAAATTGGGTTCAAAAGTATAAGACCAGCTAAAGATAAAAGTATTAAAATTTTATGGAGAAACCACATTGTTTTAATAATAAATATCTCTTACTTTTTTAGTCAAACATAAAATTGATTTTTACATTGTTTCCGAGTGAATATTTCTCATTCTTCAAGAAATCTTTTTAAAATAGTTCCGTGCTATGTGAGAAAAAAAAGTTCTTTCTCTTTTATCAAGTTTTTTAAGCAAGAATTTCCAAAGTGAGAAAATTCAAACTAAGCCATCTTTTTTATAGTTTAGCGAACTACCTTTTGGCCTTTTGTCAGCGTCAAATTTATCAAGTGATCACATGATTGCTTATTTTTTAGCTTTAAGTCAATTTAAAATCTTTAATAACTTATGTTATTGTAAGCTTACTAGTGAACTATTTTTTGTTTATCATTAATGCACAACATTTTGACTGTAGTTTAACTGGACATTTCTTTGGGTCTAAAGAAAGACTGTAGTTCTTGGCATTGCTTTAACTAAATGTTTTCTCTTCATTTCCAAATTATTATTTATTTTAACTCCACTTCGAATTCTTTTATTTTTGAGAAATGATTTTTTTTATTAATGTGTCACAATTTTGTTTGTGTAACAAATTCCTTTAAAAATATTTGCATTCATTAAGATCTGCCGTGTAAGTATCCTCACGAGGTAAAAAGCTTAAAGTACTTTTCAAAAAAGGCTTAAAAATATAAAGTATATTGATTGATGTATGATTTCTTATTGATTATTTGAAAGATGTATGATGTTCAAATGTATATTTTTAACTGATTTATTTTTTTTAAATCTATGAATATTTTCTTATTTTATATAGCTTACTAAAAATTAAAAAAAAACCGCTTGAAGTGAAAACCACCAATACATCTGCGTAAATTTAATAAAATTGTGAAAATTATGTTTTAGAAATTGGATTGAGTAATTCTTAGCAATTGGAAATTCTAATTGGCAATTGGTAAAGAGAACTAACAATTGGATAATTTATGCAAATTTCGTTTCTACGTTCTTAAAAAACACCAGGCCCTTCATAAGAAACAATTTTAAACCTACCATAAAATTCTAATTCTCTCTATATTTTTCAGCAATTTTCATTCGGTTTCTATGATAATATACAGACAGAAATACTTTTATTTTTGTTAAGAATGAAAAAATATTGCATTTTATCTATCTAACAATGTAGGTGCATTACGCGATGTAAATAGAATTTAATACGCATTCACTATATGTCAATAATTGATTTAGTTATTAGGAAGGGAAATTTAGTTTACCAAAAGACGATAATCTCTAGCTTCTAAGACTAAAAACTTCCACTTGTAGTTTTGATGACATGTTCTATAGTGTTTCTAAGTAAATGGTTTTCCTTATAAGAAAATTACTTGGTTTCTATTTGATCCTTAAATATTTATATATTTATTTATAAAGATAAAATTTTTTAAAGATTTGTATATTTATAGATGCTTATGACAACTGCGCGTTGCTCTTAAAATAAAATTCTTTTTCAATGGAACAGTTGGAGAGATTATTATTTTCTATGAAAATATCCTGCACTGGGATTTTATTTTCATAAGCATTGCTATTAAATCCTTAAATAATTTATTTACTTTTCAAAATTTACTTCTATTTGATTTACAAATCAGCTGTAATTAAAAAAATTATTATACTATACACTTACATGTGCGTTCAACGATTTCATTATTCATCAAAATTTTAGACTATATTAAAAAATTGGTATTAAAATGAGTGTCCTTAGAAAAAGGGATTGCTAATTCATGTTACTATCATTATTTATGAAAATTATTTTTTTTTATTATAATTGCCAAAATGATAAATTTGAATATGAAAACTAAAATGATAAATCTCTATTCTTTCCAAAGTGATCTGCATATTCTTTCAAATTTTATTTCCCTAAATGATTTATCTCATTGTAATTTAAAATTAGTATCTTAATTGTATTTACAATATAATTTTATTTTATTCTCAGGTGATATTGACAAAAATGTTGAAACCTTCTTTGAATACATCTACAGTAAAGATGACAGTAACAACTTAACGTGCATCGACATTAAAGTGCCGAAAAATGTGGAAGAAAAACATCAATTGGGTGAGATATAATTTCAAAATACAAAAGAAACAACAACTATTACAGTTTAATCAAATCTCCTATATAAATTACTATAAAACATATAACAGGATGGTTTGCTGATTTCCTTAATCAATGACTTATTAATATCCGTTATGGAAATGTACACTCTAGTTTTAAGACTTCGTACCCTGACCTCCCCAAGGGAGCTATGACAAGTTGTTTGATGCACATGTTGATAACTTAATAAACTCCCTGATAGATGAAAATATAAATGTATTTATGTATGCAGACGATCTTGTTATATGGTGGTCTAGTCCTAAGAGTAGGGCAAGAGAGGAATTTCAGGTCTCCCTCAATAATGCTATGTCCAAACTTCATTCATAGTGTTTATAAAACAATATAATTGTAAACACAGACAACAATTTATCAGACTTTCTCATTGTGTCACCAGTCATTACATCTGAATATATCTTATAACAATATAGCCCTTCCAAGTAGTGAGAGTACTAAGTACTAATGAATCACATTCGACCATAAACTTATTTGGAAATTATATATTGTTGATATTAAGAAACGAGCTGAGAAACTTATGCAACTTGCTGGAATTAGGTGGGATACTTCAACTTTTCTTGCTAATTATAGGATTTTTATAAGGCTTGTCATGCTCCATTTATTACAGTATCTGAATGAGGTAGAACAAGATTGCAAAATAATGCTCTTCGTCTTGTTACTGGTGATCTCAAGACAACACCTATTGACGCATTACTTTTGCGGACTAAAGAAATTCCTTTGCAATTTGAAATAAGGAAATCAGCATTAAAATTATACCAGATATTAATTCGCCTACCCCATAGTGATAAGGGAACTAAATCTGTGCTTCGCAGGCTGAAAAATCAGAATGGCTTTTTGCAAGCTGTATTAAAAGAAAGGGATGGGTGTGATATCCCATCCCGGATCAAGACTCTACAACCCCCTTTGAACCCATTGGATGCGGGCGAAACTTTATATCATCCAGACCTTGTGAGTCCAGCCTTAAAATCCCAGGATTGTACTGAAGCTTTGCTGAGCGCGGGGAGGGAAACTATTCACAATCGCTTTCCTCTTGAAACATAGTTGCATATATATATTGACGGCTCAAGGCTTGAGATGTGGTCGGAGCTGATATTTATTGTGAATATTTTGCTCATCATCTTTCATTGAGAGCGTACAAGATAGCTTTTGATTGTGAAGTTGAGGCAATTAAAGTAGCTTTTTCCCATCTTGAGGCTTGCCCTTCTCTTTCCAAACAGGTCCAGGTTGTCATTTTTTCAGATTCACAGGCTGCGATTCTAGTCATTTCTAACTGCCTTTAGGCTTCTGACACTCTATATTGCAATGTAGATATTTAGAAAGAAAGATGCACAATAAATATAAAACGATTGTTTTACCTTGGATTCCATCGCACTGTGGTATCCAAGGCAACAAAAGAGCAGACGAGCTGGCCAAAAACAGCTGTTTACTTAATCAGACCCCATACAATATAGTTGACTATTAGTCGGTCTCATGTAAAACTAATCAAATGCTTAAGACAATCCACATGTCATTACTAAAAGATAGAACAAAAGAAAAGCAATGGAGAAATGATATCCTCAACCTTCCCGACTTTCCAAGGGGTAATGCAGTGGCTGCCTTTCGACTGGCATCTGGACATGACTGTTTATATCCCCACTTTTTCTGTTTCAATTTGGTGGATAGTCCTATGGAGGCCAGAAACTCTTTGAACAGTTTGCCTACCTGATTTTATGTTTTTAGTGCTTTTAATGTTTTAAGTATTCTTAATTTGATTTGTTTCTTTGATCTTTGTACGGCATGAGGACTTTTACAATTCTGATAATTTATTTGAATTTTAAAAAAAAATTTCGTAATATTAAACTTATTATTATAGTTAATAGCAAAATGCAGTCACAACTCTCACTAATTCAAGGAATCAAAATTATTTTTTCGGATGAAGAAGAATATATTTTAAATGATATTAAAATTAAATACGAAAAAGCAATATGTAACGTGAATTTCATAGACATTCTTTGGTAAACTCATTTATTTCAAAATTTTATTTAGTCATGATTTAAGGAATTAAGCTCGAGAAAAAATTATTACATTTTTGTGACGAAAAAGTATTTTTAAATTATAAAAATAATTGGAATTGCTACAGCAGAAATGGTTCAATGAAGAAAATATTTATAAACTCTGAATAGCATACAATATAACAAACTAATACATAATTTTGAAAACCCATTGCCAAAAAAATGCTAAAATTTTTATATTATTGGATAGCAGGTGAAGTTATTCTCACTTTGACAATAGAAGAGGGGGGAAAAAAAAGAGCTTTCATGATTAAAATTTTTCGTCAAGGACGAGAGCGTTAATTTTTTTTATATTGAAACAAAGCAGCAAATATTTTTTAAAATCTTGTGATTTTTGTTGCAGGAAAAATTCATCTTAGAGCATCTTTATTGCTCCACGAAGAAACTTTGCGACTGCATAGAATGTGTCGCCAATTGAGACAAATTGATCACTTGCAGGAACGTTTGAAAGCGGCACATGCGACCTCGATGGACAGGTACGCACAGTGCGAACAAGAGGATGCCTTTGAGGAAATATTAGATGCACCACCTATACAAGGTGAGACTTTCAGAAATGTCATTGTGAAATAAATTATATGCAATAGAAATTTATCGTTCATATTATTTAAAAAAATATAATACATATCATTCACTAAAAATATTTTAAATAAATAAAGGCTACATTGGTATCATCCTATTACCCAGTAACTCTAACAAATATTGTCACTAAATCTGGCGATTTAGCGCCCACTGACTGTTGCAATTTTGTAACCGTTCGCTAATACTGTTTCATAAGCTCATGTTTTACATTTTTAATCTATTCAAGTTTTAAATTTATTATTAGGTTCAAATGTTTAAATTGGAATATGCATTAATAATATAGTTTCTGTTTATTTATTTCAGTGAAGATATTAGTTAAATGCTTTGTTTTGCATCACATTTTTCAAATAAGATTAAAATTTATGATCTGCTAACTAATATTAATGAAATTGCATTAATGGCGAAGATTTTTGGTGTCAAATCGCAGTTTGCAGTACATTTTTGGTTAAAATTGAACGACAGGATAGTGTATAAATACTTAAACTAGTTATCTTAGAATTTTTTTAATCTTTTTTATTGTGTAGTCTTGTTTATTCAATGATTAACATATTGAAGTTAACATCAGAATATCTTAAAAATACGGATATTTATACTTTTCTTACCGATCAAAAAGTATAGTTGGAGTTTCTAACAATCTGAGCTATATACAGGGTGATCTTTTCTTAAGTGACAGTGTTTGAGCACCTTGTACTTCGATCTAATAGCCGAAATGGCACCAAACTTGGTATTTAGACTAATCATGACATGGGAAAAAGTTTGCTTGAAAAAATATTTTAGTTCCAAAAATCACCGCGAGTTTCTTTTGTGGCGCTGCTGTAGTTTACATTAACGACAATTAGCATAAAACAGAGGTATCAAAGAAAAATGCAAATGTTGTACGATGACAGCACGAGTAATAGGGGCTATAAAAGCAAGTAATAGACAGCTCCGACAAATAATCTCAGCTGAAGTAAACGAGCTCCATGCCGCTCACTTTACCGGAATGTGCGTTACCGGTGAAACTGTATTATATGAATCAATGAAATGCATTCGCAACTCTTCAGGAAATTTGAACCAGGAAAGTAATTACTTATTATTATTTATAATAACGGTGCTCACATTAAATGTGGTCTAATTCCTCTCATGTTAAAGTGGTAAATAAACATTAATAATTTAACTGTATGATTTGTTAGTATTTTTCTTTTCTCACATTTTATACATTGTAAAGCGCCACAAAATGCCCTAGTGGTGATTTTTGGAACTAAATTTTTTTTCACGGAATCCTTTTTCCCATGCCTTGATTAGTCTAAATACCAATTTCGGCTATTAGATAGAAGTACAAGGCACTCCAAACACTGTCACCTTAAAAAAGATCACCCTGTATATTTTATCGCTAATCTTTGTGTAGATTAAAGGACAAAATAGCAGTCATGAGTTATATTTTAATTTAAAGCAAAGACCTATTTAAAGCATTGTTTTAATTTAAAGCAAAGATCAAAAATCAATGATTTAAAATTAGATAATATATATATATATATATATATATATATATATATAT
>JAPDSC010023927.1:187052-232062 GCA_026290005.1 Latrodectus geometricus
TTTATAATGGCGAAAATGCTAACCAGGTGGCTAAAATTGTGAAAGGTGTTTATCGTCCTATATATGACTGTAACAACCAGTTACGCACAATTTTGGTTTCGTCGATTCCGTTTGGGAATACTTGATGCTAAAGATGCACCTCGCATGGATACAACATCGTCGAGAATGTCTATAAAATATCAAAAATTATCAAAGTTGACAGCATGTCAGCAGTCGTAGCTTCGCACAAGACCTAAAATTCTACATGAAAACTGTTTTAAACCTTTTTACAAAGCGAATCTGAAAGAAGTTACAAAAAGTTCACGTAAAAATAATGGATTTCTTTTTCCCCAAACTAATATTTTCCAATAGAAAATAGTCATCTGCAATTGGCCAATGGTTTCCGCTCTAGAGCACGAATATTTATTTTTTCTTTACGATTCCTACTTCCATGCATTTAATATTTGATGCAATATATTTTGTAAACAGAAATAGTATCTGTTGCATGCAGCATTTGTCTTTTAATTCTGATGAAAAAACGTATTACTTTATTATTCTGGCAGAAAAGATTATAAAATAAATGTTATTAATGAAACATAAATAAAACTAGTGTGACATTACTTGATAACAGAAAATAGACTAGATTGAAATAAAATAAAAGAATAATCTCCATTATGCCATTAGATGTTATATACTAATTCGATAGCAAATTTGAGTTTTTAATTTATTACTGTTTCCAAATAAAATAAATTTCAATAACTAGCTCTAAATTTTTAATTTTTTTTTAATCTTTGTTTATACTGTGTGTGTTGAATAGTTTTGAGTACCAATTTTTAAACAGTTTAAAATGTGTGGATCAACACTTCAAAAATTATCCCAATTTTTGGAAAACAAATAATGATTTGAATTACATAATGATACCAACAGAATTTCATAACGTTTTTTAGAAGTTCGTCAAAAGTTAATGAACTGGGAAGAGGACGCTTGAGTTTTACAAATTTTAAAAATAAAAATTTACACAGCTAGTTGATCAAATTTATATTTTACATTTAAGACCCAGTTAACATTAAATTTATTAAAATTTAGAAATAATTAAAAATCTTAAGTGTTCGAAAAGCGGGCTAAGAATATTTTAAATTACAATCAAGATAATATTTTTAAGATCAGGAGCCTTTTTTGATTTATTGTATTTTCTGCACCCTTGTGATGTAGTGAACTGACTTACTTATAATGATTGATTTCCAAAGAAAAGTCGTATGAAGGATATAAGGAGAGAATGGATTTGTAAAAGATTGTGTGAGTGAAGCTTTGTCAATGGGAGAATTAAAAATAGAATTTACATTTAAGATGTTATTTTTGAGTACATATTTTGACATAAAGATTGAATTACAGTTATTTGTATATACTTATGATAAGTCAAATGACACCTCAAAAATATTATTTTAAAATGCTTCCTTTATTGAAAAATTGTACTAAGATGAAGAATTATTACCTCCATCTGCAGAAATTTTATTTTAATACCATTGAGAATCAATTTGTAATCATAGTTTGAACATCATTTTCTGATTCAACACCACGCATAATTTATTTATTTACACATTATAGTATAAGACCTATTGTAAATCAATGTCAAAATTAGATTAAATATTTTTAATACATTTTAAAATTCCACAAACTTTTCTAAGGATGGTGTCCAAATTTAATAATTTCTTTTGAGATAAACCTATAAAATTTGAAGCAATAAAAACTTCAAAATCAAAAGGCATTGTGTAATTAAAATTATTACAAGATTTCTGAGTTCTTTTTTTTGTACTTAAATTAAAATAACCTGTTAACACATAGACTGTAAATGTAATTAAAAAAATAACTGAAATGAAAATATAAGTAATTTAATTTTACATTATTATATTTTTTATATTTAACCAGTTGTGTGATTTATACAAGTTCAGAAGATATGAAATTATTTGAAATGATATCTTATAAAAGAATTTAATAGTTATAAATTTAAAGAATATCTTTCTTTTGTTATATCAAAAATAATTCATTTTGAATATTTAATAAATTTTGCAGTCAAATATAGCTATAATAAAAATCGATACCACAATTCTTTTGTAATATTGAATATATATTCTTTATACTATCATCTCAAATATTTGAATTAATAATATTCGATACTTTAAATTTTTTATGCTCCTTTCAAATTCGATGCATTTAAATTTGAATTGCAGTTTCTTTAAGTTTTTATTGTTGTTATGTTTTCAAATTTTATATTGAACCTTTTGCATTAAGACTTCAAAATTATTGCTTAAATTTAATAAATATTTGGGAAAATTCTGTTTTATTCAAGATAATGTTTGAGTATAATTGGTTCCCTTTTTTGAATTATAAAACTTCACCGTAACTCGTTTTAAAATTCAAGAAAATACCCTTTGAACAAGTTTCTTTCGGAAAGTTGCAAGAATTTGCAGATTCCTTTATAGAGATCACAAAATTTTTGGTTCCACTTGATTTAAAAGTTTTTCCTTCGTATTTATTAAATCTAATATTAAATGTATAAGCGTTAAATATATTTCTCTTTTCAGAAACATAACTTGTAGACCTTTTGGCAATGATAACTGCCATAAGCAAAATAATCACTGTTTATGAATATTTCGGAACAAGTTTTATTCTTTCATGATGATTAATAAATTAACTATTACAAAATTTCCGGTAATGATTTTTTTCAAAATTAAATTTTTGAAAAATATTAGTTCTCGTTTTTGTTACTTTATCAGAGAAATATATTTATTTGAAACTAACTTTGTTCGATTTCTGTTTCTTATCTGTTGTTTTGTTTAGAAATTTGCCAGCTATGTTATTTCTTGTCTGATATTATATTTTGTGTACAAAATAAAATCAGTAAACATCTCTTGATAATGAATAAATGAGGAATCGATTGATCAGTGTCCGTCATTATATTGACTGATAAGTGTTTTCTGGACTATCAAATGACTTATAAATTGTTTTTATTGCACTTTTTAAATTATTGTTTTATTTTTGGAAGCTGCCACTAAATACCAACTGACACTGATGCAGCCGGTGTTCAATGAATATCAAGTGAAAGATTTATTCAGAGATTTGGTAAGAATTTTTCTTTCTTGTATTCATAAGTTATATAAGTTTACAAAGACCAATGTTTATGTTCGTGGTAACTTCAATAATGTATTTAATAGAAAGTTTAAAATTGTTACGGTATATCTAATTGTATTCTTTTTGAAGTTTTTTTTCAGTTGTATAATTTGAAAAAAAAAATCTCTACCCTTCTATATCATAGAAGAAACTTCATATTTTATTGCCCATATAACCTTTGCTTTTCTTTCAATATGTTTTACTGTACTAATGAAACAAAAGGGATTTATTTCTGAAATAAATCATAATTATTTTAGTATTTCTTATTCTATATCATAATTTTAATAATCGTAACGCTTTTGATATATTGTAAAATTTATATACTAAAATATATTTATATACTGATATATTATATACTAAAATACTTTTACATTCTCCAAAATAGATTTTAGTTTTGGCTTATCTCATTTTATATTCCGCTGAATCTTGCCATGCTATTCTTCTCATGGAGGATAATTTCCATGCGATATTTCGTATTTTTCTGGCTACTATTTCTTAATAATTATTCTTATGTTGTTTAAAGACATAATTGCTTAGTTTATTGACTTAGTGTAGTGTGTGAGTGGCACATAGCATAAAAGCTTCCGTTATCTATCGAGATATAGCTTGTATCAATGAAATTTTCTTATTTCATTTTATGTGTCATTTCATTAGTGTACTAGTAGAAGGACCTTTTGGAACATATTTCGTCTCATATCTCTTACAGTCATCAATGGTGTTTATAGCGATTTTTCACAGTTATATTTAATTATTTAATATTTGTAACCTTATTATATTGTGTATTATGTGATTGTAAAATTCTCCAGCGTCTTGATACCATTGAATACCATAAAAGTTAGGAGAAATATGTTCCATCATTTTCATCATAATACATTTTCATTTAAAGCTTTCAAATAAATTAAATAATATAAAAATTTTAAATCAAATAATTTAGTTTAGTTTTTTCGAACAAAAGAAAATTTTGTTTCTGAGTATGTTATTACTAAGAAATTTTGAAAGTATCGTATATTTTCCTTCACTTTTAAATTTACGAAAAGATTTTAGTTAAAATTTTATTTATATAGATTCCTTTATTATATTTATATAAATATTTCAAATAAATTTAAATCTAATTTTGGAAACAAAACTACTTTTTATAAAAATAAATTATACGATCCTGCCAGTTGCTTAAAACTTTATGATTTATCAACAAAAACAATGTTTGGCATTTTAAAATTTTTTGTTTCTTGTCTTACATTGAATCCTATAACGTAAATCTTTAATGTTTTATTCAATGTTTTGTTTCTTATTTTACATTAATTTCTTCATAATATCTTTAACATATATATGCAAAACAATATAATATGCAAAGGATTTTTGAATTTTAATAATAGTCAACGAAATCAACAACATTTTTATTGCTTTATTTTTAAAATAGTTTCACTTTTAAAATAATGTCCCATTTCAATAAATGTCTCGCTCGCTAATAAATATTTTAACAGTAATTTATTGCATGCTCATATCCTTATTGTTAAGGGTCCTCTGAAAGTGTTCAGTGCTCGCCATCAGTGGACAGCGGCCAGAGTCATAGAGATGCGGAAATCCCGAGAGACCCACTTTGGATTCAGCGTCCGCGGAGATGCGCCGGTTATTATCGCTGCAGTCGACTCCAAGAGTATAGCCGAGGTAAGAGAATCACAAGGATGTCGATTATTCAGATAATTCTAAGCTAAGTTTAATTAATCGATACAGAAATTTGCGTTAAAAGAAATTGCTATGCAGTTATGATGTGCCTAAAATCAGAATTCGTTTAAAATGAATAAAATAATGTCTTCAATCTATAGCATGATCATTTCTAAGATATTTACTTGTGTATTGTATTATTTTTATGCTTTTAGGAATGATGAATTATAGATTAACTTGATAAGCATTGAGATCGATTTTTTTTCGTGAGTATTAAGAATGAGATAAGGGTCACAGCATTCGTGAAATATCTAGTTCATGGTCATTTGTATCAGATTTAATTATTCTACTGATCCTATGCTATACTTGGTAGGGAAGAAGGATTAGGACCAGACCTTCAAGAAATACCCTGTTCAAAGCCATTTGTTTCAGATCTAATTATTCTACTGATCATAAGCAATGCTTGGTTGCGTATTGCTGCTGAAAATCGTCTACTAGAATTGTGTGCATATTTACAGTTTCATCCTGATGCAGGATGTCAGAAGCTATTGGAACAAAAAAAAAATGATAGTTATATCTGTTGAGAAGTGTGTATTCATTGTTTCATTTTAAACATGCACACTCATTCAAAAAGAAAAAAATACAGACATTGCATTTCTGTATAAATTCTTTTCATAAATGATGAGTGACTGTTTATGTGGTTTAAATTTCGCTTGATTCTAGTATCATTTGTTATTCCTGTAAATTGAAAATATTTATTTCCAAAAAGTGTTGCCTTTTTTGATTAATAGTTCAGTTAAATGTTGATGCACCCACTTTGAAAGCTTTCGCCTGTACATGATATGATTATAAACTCATGGTTAATCAATTATTTTGACAATCCTCCATCATAAAATCTTTTTCACTTCGTAGACGTTGCCACCTTCACTTTAGTAGTTGCTGCAGGAAGGGGATCAGCTCTGAATTGAAGTTGCAATACTATTCCTTTTTGCATTTAATTGTCAATATGTTATCAGTGCACGTCGAAGTAGATATTTGTTTTTGAATGAAAATTCTGGATGCCAATAGAGTGATTTCAAATTATCATTAATTCTATATATCATAAAAAGACACGTAATCAACCACGTGACTTTTTCACGCTATCGCTATCTTCGACCTCCCAATTGTCTTCAGACGTTGTTCTTCCGACAAATCATGCTTCACGATCATTATTTTGTATCGATTGCATTAAATCTTATTTCAGAGTCGTGGCAAAAATGTCAGTTTGTTTCTCAAACATACAAACATTTTAAGCTATTGACAAATCATAATTTTTGATTTCAATGCATTAGTTCACACATTGCAGGTCTATTCAAATCTCTCATTTACTTATTTTATCAATTTTCCTCGAACTGAAATAAATTATCGCAATGTCTGTGATTTTTCCTTCAGTTTTCGGTTACTAATGTAGATATGTGACAAATAAAAAATCCTCAGGTGAAAAAAATCAGGTAAGACTAAAATGAATAAAAAAAACAAGATTAAAATAATTGTGACGTTTTAAGAATATTATAACTGTAAATGTCTTGCTTTATTTTGTAACTGAGGAAATTTGTGACTAGAAGAATGAAAAGTGAAACTATTATTAAAATTATGGATGCTATGGCAGATTTTAATTCCAAAGATGCCGAGGAAAGTGTTCCTTATGCGGCTGTTAAAATTTTGCACAGCTTGTCAAAAAAAAAAATCATGCGCAATCCAGTTTCATAGGAATACCTCTAAGGTTAAATTTTATTTGGGAAAATATTTTATCAAGAAAGTTTCAGTTAAAACAACATAATAATGTTGTTACCAGCCTTCTCATATATTTAAACGTACTATATTTATGGATTGGCAAATTAAACACAAATTGCATTTTATATGATAAAGTTAAGCTATGGCTCAATTTTTAAAAGTTTTGTTCAATTCAGAATTCCCAACCAGTGACATTTATTATAATCTATTTTGTCTCAAATATGAAATTGGAAATAAAATCTTTAATATTTTCAGCACATGCCTATTTTTCCTAAGGGTAAATGTTCAACGTTCCTTTTTGTTATAAGGAAATCTGTGTGATAAAATTTTCATTAAATCACTAGTGCAAAATTTTTATTTCCTCTTTAAAAATTTTTTTGCATACAAATCAATGTTTTGTTCTTTTCAAGTATTATTTATTGCCTCATATTTTAACTTAACCTATATAAAACTATTGATATTTTCTAAAACAATCAAACCTGATTTGTACATTTCTAATATTTTGTTTTCTGAATTTTTCAAAAATTATCAATATCTCTATTTATTGTATTGAATAAGTTATGGTTTTTTATTCAGTTATCATTGAAGCGTTTTCGCATTTAAGTGCATTTTTTATTTAAAAATAATTCCATTTGTTTTGTTTACTCTAGGTGTTTATAGATTTTTTTCAGGCAAAATCTTTATTTTCCTTTTTTAAGTCATCTTTACAATTTTTTTATCTATTTTTCTGCGAGGAAAAGAAGAAGCAAATTAAAATGGCCATCTACTAAAATTGCTTGCAGCTAGCTGTAAAGCAGTTTATCTTTTCCTTGCATAAAAGAAAATCTTTAATACCTTATGCAAAGTGTGCAAATACAGTTTCCTTTATAAAATTTCAGAATTTGCTTAATTGATGAAGTAAGGTACATAGTTTTTTTTTAGTCAAGTTTAGCTTATAATCCCACTGAATTTGACCCACTAAAAATCTAATTTCGGTAATCTGATAAACGAAAATAAATTTGTATGATTTTTTCTTTTTTAAAACAATCTGAATCATTCTTTTCCAAATTATGTTTAACTTAATAGTGAAGAATGGAGAAAATAGGATTTTTTTAATATGCATCTTTTGTTTGGTTATTTTAAAAATGCTTAGCTAAATTTTACTGCAACTTGTTTAATAAAAATTAAACTTGTACTAAACAAGTTCATCAACGTTGGAATGATTTTGTATGGCAATGATATTCTTGATCAAGTCACTTTTTAATAAAACTAAGCGTTGATTATAGGATATTAAAAACTCACTCTATATGATTTTGTAACAATATTTTTCAGGAAGCCGGAATGAAAGACGGAGACTTTATTGTTCGTATTGGAAACATAGATTCGAAGTGGATGAATCACGAGGAAGTCGTGAAACTGATCCGAGAATCTGGTGATCTGTTGACTCTGAAGGTGGTCACGCCTATTGACACGAGTCCCGTTTTCCAAAAGAGTCCCACCCCATCATCCAATGCCTCCACTCTGAGCACTGGAGTTCGCATGAGGAACAGTCCATTTGCCAAAGATCAAAGGCGTCGCGCAACATGGAATTTTTTCCGTCAGTCTAAAGAATTTCACCTCATCAATGGAGCTACATTCAGATGAGAGTGGCGGTCGCTAAAAGAATGCACGATCTAAAGTAAATAATAAATTAAAAAAGTATTTTCAAAAATTAAATCAGGTGATTTAATTATTTTACTAGTAAATTTTATTTAAGTTTAAAAAAATGTTATTTGTCTGAACGATTTTATGTAAATAAAATTAAAAAAATATATTATTTTATTTTTCTCAAAATCATTTGAATCATTTATTTAAATGATTTTAAGAAAAGAAATGAAATGAAAAATTCTTTAGCAATTTTAAGCGTAAACAAGTTTAAATAAACTGCAATATAAATTTTACTTTTTAATCTCCAGTGAAACAGCTATTTGTACTGATAGAGAATTATTATATTATTTGAAATAAGTATTTTTTTATATTGTTCTGCCAATTTGTAAATTTAAAAGTTGAAATAATTTGTATAAAGTGAGATGTATATTTTTGTAATAATTATATGTGAATATGTAAAATAAAAAGTATATATTCTCTTGTATTTTTATATATGGACCTAAGGTTTTTTTTTTTATTTTTTAATACCATATGCATTATGTAAAAATAGATGAAAAAAATGATTCTCCCATATATACAATCGATTGTTTTTGTCACCCTATAAAAACAATGTATAAGCCAGCTTCATGATAGAACATTTTTACCTAAGAAAAAATATGAAATCTTGATAATCTTGAATTGGTTAATCATGGCTATTTGTATACAAGTGCATGAAATCGCTTAGTTTGTTGGTTGGGTTTAGTGGTGCAAGGTCTGAAATCGCTTAATAGAGTTGCGCACATTTACTCTTAAGGAAAAGTTTTGTATATGCAAGACAAATATGAGCTTGTAAGTTACATTCAATTGTCAAAAGCATGCAATGCTTTCAAATTATACATCGATTTTGGATGAATGTATTTCACGCTATAAAATAGTAAATTTTGCTTGAAAAAGCTCATTTTCAAGTTTCTTGCATATTTTCATGATATAGTCTCGAGCTGCATAACAAACATCTATGTTATATGTAAGTGCAATTCATTCATTCATGTGCTTGTCTCTGCAATAACGCACAACAAGGATGGTTATTTGAATGTATGTTTATGTTTGAATATATATATTTTTTGCTAATATTTTATATAAAGAAGGTAATATATTAATATTATTTTTCACGTGTCCCCAAGGAAATATCAAACTGTAAATTTAGCAGACCTTATATCTTCAAGATGTATAGTAATGAATTATTAATAAAAAAAAACATGACCTACTTATAAGGTAAACAAGAAAGTTCTTGCGTTTTCGCATTGCCATTGAATGAAGTGACAATAAGTATGTACAAATTAGTATATGACGTGGTTTTAACACTGGTCAGTGAAGAGTAGGAATATCAGTCTTTATAAAAACAGGTCCACCGGGCACCCTCATCAATCCTGACTCATACTGTAGCGACGTGTCGAAGGAACTCGTTCAGCATTGTTTGACTTACAACTTCAATCATCTACAGCATCAGGTCTCCGAATATGGCAAACGTTTGGGGATAGTGCTGTAAATGATACCACAGCACTATCACCTTAGGATTCTGTCCTGCCCAGCGCAAGACCCACACAAGATTGGACTTTGTGTATGGTGGACTAGTCGTCAAGTACTTCACTATGACCTGCTACAAACGGTCACGGCGGACTGTACTCGCAGCAATAGGAACGTGTGCAACAGTGGGAACCAACACTGGTTAATCGCTACGATGTACTTTTCTTGGCTGATAACGCGTGGCCTCATGTCGCTCGGTTGGCCATACAGGGATTTGGTTGGGAGACTTCGTACCATTTTCCTTACTCACCTGATCTCGCACCATCAGATTACCTCCTCTACCATTCCTTAAATAACCATCTTCGTGGGAAATTCTTCATTAATGAAGTAGACTCTCGCCAATAACTCACAAACTTCTTTGCGTCAAAAACTCCCGAGTTTTACTGCTGCACATATGAAGACTCGTTGGCAAATGGTGCGGAATGCCGATAGTAATTACTTTGAGGACTAAAAATAGGTTACATTTTCTGTAGTTCCTATTCTTTTGGGTTGAAAATGGCAAAACAATTTCGTTTTAATATGGAAATTAATATTAATGTTTTTATAATTTCATGTTAATTTAATTTAATTTAGAAATCCAAATAATTACATCAAATATTACTCAAACTTCTGCTGAAAAAAACATTTTTACTAATGTTAGCTATGATGACTTATTTTGTTTATAACTTTGTTATCTGTCTCTAATATGCTTATCTAGTATTTTCAATAAGTTTTATGCCAAATTTTGTAATCAATATTTTTTTAATTAAAATATAAAACTTTTTTAATCCTAACAAAAATTTTATTTAGTATTATTTTTCATTCGATCTCTTAAAATAATATATTTAATGCAAAATTAAATTATAAAATAGTAAAATATTATATAAAAATTATATTATATATGTAAAGTATTTTACATGGAATAATGTTACCTTGTATGCATATTTTAAGTACGATGCTTAGTTTGATTTTTAAAGATTTTCAAATCAATAAATTCTCTTTCAATGCCAATTTAATCCATTTCTACTTAATCTAATGGATTTTTAAAAAATTTATTAAATTAAAAATGGTTAATGAAATGGTATTTTTTTGAAGCAGCTTCAGAGAGATGCAATGAAAAATGTTCTCTCAAATATTGAACGGTTGTAACAGGAGCCTCAAATTATTAAAACATATGTCACAAATTTAGCAGGTATTTCGAGATGAAATTTAATAAAAATAAAAAAATCGGACTTCAGAATTTATAGTAGATAAACAATATAGTGCATACGCTGTTTTCCTTTCCTTATCTACCGTAATTTATGGAAGAAAATCCATGGCGTTCAATATGCACTTGAAAATAAACTCTCTTGACTTGCAAAATAGCTGGAAATGAATGAAAACGCCGTCTGACACACTAGTGATGAAACTATATCTGCAGATACAGCGTTTGTACAGCAAAAAGGTAAATGCAACGACCTCGGGGGCTCAAATTTACATCTACTAAATTTTCTAATTGGATAACTAAATCAGATTTTGAAAGCACAGTTTGAGACGATGTATAGTTTCATGTAATTCTCTTTCATAAGCAGAAAAAGAGCAGATTTTTTTTTTCAATATTTCCTAGCCATATACACTCTTTATAACATAATGTAAGTATTATAAGCATACGTTTTAATCACTAAATATAAAGTGCTTAAGTCCAAATCTTTTTTAGTGTTTGCCAATGCTATATTTTCTTTTATGCATTCTTTTGAAGCTAGTATGAATTCTCTTATAACGCTTAATTAAAGGACTGCGAGGGCATTTGCAGTTAAACTGAACGTTGTGTTCATGCTGAGGTGGCGTTTCTATATGCAGTTCTTCTAATCCATTCTACTACTCATGCTCGGCATTTATGCTGATGCAATCATTTTTCCAAAAATTAGGGAATTTGCTTAGCTGTGAATTTTTTGTATTTAATATGGTAGTTTTTAGATTAATAAAATTGGAAGCAAACAGAAAGTACATTTATAATATTTTACATTCTTGCAACATTAGATGTCTAGGGTATATTCTATGATAAGAATTAATTGAAATTTTATAAATATTAATGTATATCTATGCATGAATCTTTATTTATTTAATTTATTGAAGTCAATATGAATATCTACAATTTAAGATTAGATTAAAACCATATTAATTATGTGTCATAAGTAAAATTAACATTTGTATTCAAACGCTAAAAAAAAAAAATAAAATAATTCATTACCTTATTAGCAAGACTTAATCAAAAAATCCACATTCAGTAAAAATATAAAAACTGCTTTTTACACCACATTTCGAAAAAATTATTACAGTTTGCAGCACTGGGTGATATATTTTTTGGTTAAAAAAATAGACGGGATAATACATTAATACACATTTATAGTAAAGATTATTTAGAAACGAGTTAAAGGAAGAAATATTTTATTGTATTTTATTGTTATTTATTTAAAATATGTATTCAAGGGGTTAAAATTTTAAAAGATAATTTGGGAATGTTATCATCCAATTATTATTAGCATTTTATATGTAATTTCTATTTAAAAATAATGTTGACAGAAGATTATAATGTTTTTTAGACACTATTCTAATAAAAACATAAAGACTTATCTTAAACAGAAAGCATGTTAGATCTCGTTATTTGCCACTGAATACTATTAATTGTTTAATGATCTTCGTTATCAAGCAAAATAACTTATTTCTTAAGAAAATTTTAACACCACAAGAATTCATTTTCTGCTTGTATTTTATGTTGATACTTTACTCTTGATTTCTTCAGTTTAATAATGAAAAATTTCTATTCATTGTTTTAGAGAATATTGAAGACTGAAGGCTTTATCACTTTGACGATTCTATTTTTATTTTTAAATTGCTTTATTTAACGTATAATTTATATTTTTGTTTAATGCTAGCAAAAATTTATTTGCTCAAGTTAAATTTGTTTGTCTCAGTAAAATTCATTTCTCTTCCAAATTATACTTTAGCTTAAAAATTGTTGCGAATTTAAATTTACATTCTAGATTAAAATGACACTAAGTTTCGCATTATTCGAAAGCGACGCCATTTCACCTCATTTAACTGTGGAGCAAAATCAAACACTTTATAGTAAAGTATAGCAAATTATTTTAACTGCTTTTCATAACTACTAGTCAGATAACGTGAGAATTTAAGAGCACTATGCCTAGATTTCATGGAAAGCGTTTTAAGGATAACTTTGATTCAAAAATTAAAATAAAAGTATTTAAAAATTCCTCTGATTTCACCTGTTCCTCGCAATAAACCAATGGCGTGTGTCATTTAATGAATAGTAAATGTTTAAAATATATATAAATGCAATCAGCATATGTTTCAAATAGTTCATTGGATTCTGTGATGGATTTTTAACTTATCAATGAAAGTCAATTACTTAAAATTTATAGTAAGCTGCGTGTTAGCAACTGATTCTAACGCTTTTTACATTGAATATGAGTGTGTGGTATGTATATTTTGATATCAAGTATTATATAAATACTTATTTGATTTTGGCGTTAAGTTAAAAACAATTAGCCATTCCTCCGACATTGCAATTACTGTATAGAAATCAAATGTAAATATATTTACTGGTGAATAATTTGATTTTTTTGTACTTAATTTTAACTGTTTAAGAGTATGTAATAAGTAAAAGATACTTAAATTATATGATGGCTGACAATAGAAACAAAGTTAGATTATTTAGTGGTTTTGTTTTTATGATAAATTCACTTGAAAATGATAACGTGATTCACAGTTCCACCTCATTTATTGACTGTAAAAAACATGCTTCAAAAATACACAATCATTATACATATCATTCACACTAATAAAAGCAATATTTCTTAAAATTTACCTATATATATATATAATATTTACATATATATATTTATATTTAACTATATTTAAAGTTCTTTCTCATATAACAAAAGTTAACAACAATTTTATTCGTAATCTAGTCTTTTAAGGACTAAAATATAGGATTAATACCAAAAAGACAAAATATATTTTCTTCTCTTTTTCTATTTATTAAGAATCTAACTTATAAATGAACACTGCATTTCCTATTATTTTAATAAATCTAAAGACTGTTTAAAATCCGATTTCTCTTTCTCTCAAATTCTTTCTCACGACCATTCTTTCCCGGAATACTGTATAAATTGCTAAGTATAGTTTGAGAACAAGAATTGGCACAGATACTATAGGGCAGTTTTTACACCTGAATAAAACTATTTCATGTATTTACGAACATCAATTCCTTTCCCATCAAACAACAAAGACACGTGATAGGTACATGGAACCATGACTCACAATAAACCAATGGCGTGATGATAATCATGAGTACCATGATTTTATAACCTTACTTTGATGTTATACTGTAAACTTTTTTTATGTAGTGATTCATGCCATTATTTTAGCAAAATATTTATTAAGAATAAACTATTTAACGTTATTTTCAAAATTTTATAACGATTTAAACATTCGTTGTAGACTTTCTTGTATTTGAAAACTTACACCTTTTCTTCTTGTACATGTTTAGAAACGTCCAAATATCTCAAAACTTTTCACAGAATTTTGTCCATATATAAAAAATGTCTTCTTTTTTATTTGTAATATGTTTAATTAATTAGTTAAAAAATTAATTAGTAGAAAATAATGAATTGATAGCAAATTTTATCATAATTGAGTCTCATAAATATTTTTTGACAGTAAAATTTTGACTTGACTCTTTTTCGTTGTATCTAACGGTCATAGTAATTGAACGGCCACTTATTTGAGGAAATGTTTTTTTTTATGTTTAATTATTAAAATTTATTATTAACATTGATAAACTACAGTTTTTTAATTAATAATACAAAGATTTAGGGGATTGTATATTATTAATTACAATTTTATTATTATTTTCTGGACAATGATTTAATTTAAAGATATTTCATGCAGAGCACAAAACTTTTATAAATTTTAGATTTTAACAAATATTATCTTATTACTATTTTAAATAATAGCTAAAGTTTAATTTAGATTCAATTTTTTTAGATGTAAATTTAACATTTAAAATTTTGTCATCATCGAACCATCGAATAACATTATTCTTTAGATATTTTTTGACTGGCGTATAAAGAATCTTTTAGTCTTTCTATGATTGTAAATTAGCCGAAAGCAACTTCTTCAAGAACCATCAAAGAAACTTTTCAAGGTGGTTTTGCTAAAGTTTTCTGCATGAATGCCAGCTTCTTTTCTAGAGCTCTCTTTTCCTTGACAGTGTCTTTTAACATGTTTCGAAGTTTCCTTTCCGATGCTTTCCAAGCGTGGATGATTTCTTCTTTGGTCATAGAGTACAAGAGCAGGTCCTCCACTTCCTTTTGGACAGACATCCTTGGCTCGGAAGTTGCGGGGAATTTTCTCCTTGGACTGTGCTGGTATCTCCTCTTCCAGAGGATATCGTCCATAGAATGACGTCTTCTGATCGGAGTAGAAGGATCATCCGATCTCAGCCGAAGATCCTCGACACTGATGCTCAGGATGGTGACATCATTCTGTTCCAAGAGGTCATTGGATAGCAAGCCATCGTCGTGCGCCTGGAATCGTTCTTGCTGCAAAGATGGCTCTCTCAAATCCCAAGCAGGATGAGGTGGAGTGGATACGCCCAGCAGACTTTGAGTTTCCATTGTAAAGCTTATTGGCGAAGCAATGTCTTGAATTAAGTTTTGAGACTGAATCTCTGGAATTTCTCTCTGGAGACGTACCCTGAAAATATGTATGTCATTGTCCCAGTTAAAATAAGTCATTGATAACTATATTTAAAAAATAAACATTAATATCTATTCGCTAAATATTAAATTATGAGCTTATAATTTACTCTTGCTGCAATACAACACTGTTTGTGCTTCTCTGAACAGTGATACAGAAACCTAGTCCAATCCTATGGTAATTCTGCAATTCAATGCTGGTCATAGTTATCACTCTAGACCAGCGTTGAAATTAAATATGACTCTAAAATTTGTACCAGATTTTCTTGGTGGATGGCAAATCTTGTAATTTTTTCGGCAAAGCGAATGTCAGAAATTAATTGGCCAGTACATAAAGCGAGGTATCATTTTCCTAGGTTAAAATATCTGGTCAATGAGCAGTTTTAGACATGCGAAACAAAATGCTATCTATGCATAGGTGAATAATTATAATAATGTGCCTTGTGGTACGGAGCAACTGACAATAGTTTTAACTTTTCCGGAAAAATAGAATATAAATATAATTTCAATATATAATATATATTGAAATGGTTATGTGAAACCAATTAATTGTAGCATTTAACATCATTGTGTTGCATAAACTAGTCCAATCATTAATATTACCTAATTTAATGGATAAATAAATACTGGAGTATGATGATTTCAAACAACAGCCATGAAAATGTGACTAGTATATAAATATTGGAAGCTCGGTGGCATAGAATAGTGTTTCGCACTCCCTAAGCACAAATCAAAGTTCTACCTTCGGACTGGACAAGGTCAACTCAGCCTTTCAGTGGGTTGATAGTACTGTGTACCAAGTATGCTTGAGAACTAAATACTGGCGGTAGGCTGACAACCTAACCGGGACATATACTTCGCACTTTAGAGCCCACTTGACCGTGAACTGTAGGCCTTACCCTCCCCCCCCCAATGAGCTGTCGTGCCACGGAGTTTAGTGTTTTTATACATACATACATACATATATATATATAATATATATATATATATATATATAGCATCGTCTCGATAGTAAATAATGATACCAAGTTTATTCATTCTTATCATAAAAACTTATCTTGCTTCACTATTGTGAATTTTTTTCATTTCAGCTGTAATATCTTGTAATGACTGAGCACATTGTAGGTAATACCCTAGCATAGAGTTTTTTTTTTTTATTTATCACTTAACAGTCATTTCTTTGAACGCGAGAGCTAATTAAAATATGATTTATACTTAAAAGAGGATTCCCAACCACCAAATTAATCGAAGCTTAAGATCGAAATTAAACCAACGATTTGCTGAATTGAAAGCCAGAGCGCTGATCGTTTTATAATGAATTTGGTACCCTAATTTAACAAAATGCATGGAATGTCCGAAAGTTTATTTCAGATTCAAGGTTGAATTATTTTAACTATGCATATATTGGAATTAGTTATAATATAAATGTAAAATTATCTGAAGAGAATTAAAGTTTTAATTTCGAGAAAAATTAAAAATAAATTTTTTGCAATGTTTTGCTTATTTAACATATGCGGCAGGAGAAATTATGCAAATTTTGATCTACGAAGCTCAATAGTTAGTGCATTTTAAATGAAAGAATTTATTGCAAGAATTTCAAAATATTCGTTACGTTAGTTGAATTATTTTAAAGGTGAATCGTTTTATTTCATTATTTTTTTACAAACAAACAAGTCTCACTAAAGAAAGCAGTCAAAATATCGTGTTTATTAATTGTTTATTTAATAGCACATGAAACAATTGCGAAAGAACTGTTTTACTTACACTTTCCTAATCTCTTGAATTATTTCAAAGAATTGGTTTTTGCTTTTCCTTCTCTTGGCGTCTTCTTTTGCCTTCTAATGTGTCAAAAATTTAGTAATTAATAACAATTTTGTACATGTATTTTAAATAATATTAATCTGATATTACATAATTTAATTTGCATGTATTGACCATTAATTTATTAACATTAAGTTGTACTTATTTTAAATAGTAAATTAAAATACACATTTATATTTTTATTTTAGGAATGATTTTTAAGTTTAAAAATACGAAAAATCTTAACTTATTAATACGCTTAAAATCATGAAAAATTAACAAAATTCATATAAGTGATTGTTATCTTTAATACATAAGTTCTATGCATATAACACATAAAATGAGTAAAATTAATCAAGTTTTAATTGAAAATAGCAAAAAATGAATAATTACTCTCTTGACACTTTTCTGGAAGAGGCTGAAAATCTGACCTTCCTTAAGGTTGGAAATAATTTCTTTTGCTGAATGATGTGGTGAAACTAACTCCACAGTGTTTATGAATCTGTACAATTTCTAAAGAGAAGATTTTATAGACATAAGTTTATAAGAATCACATGGATACGTTTTATATATGAGTCCTCAAATAGAATGAAGAATAAATTTGAATTAAAATCGATAAATTTATTTTACTAATTTAACATTAAATATGTTCCTTTATTTATATATCTGCGTAACAATAATGAGGTAAAAACACTACCAATGATTAAATAATAAAATACGCCTAAGCATATCTTCTCTTTCCTAAACTTCTCGAACTAAGAGTATTCGACGACGACTGCTTATCATGTGACTAACATGATGAATTTCAACTATCAAAATTCAAATATTACACATTGAATAATGCTTACAAGAATAATATGATTACTCCATGAAGAAAAAAAATTTTTAAAAAATAAAATTTCCTACACTAGTATGTACAATTCAATCATAGACCTGCTTTTTCTCGCTATAACTTAACTGGAGAACATAAATTTAGAATACGAAGACACTTTTCATTGAATTGTTGAAGAAATATACAAGGTTTATCTAAAACAGACCCCGTGCCATAAAGGATTCTTGTGGTTTGAATTGAAGGAAAGAAAATAATTATTTATCCGTGAGCGGAAAAGGCAAACTTATTTCAGTCAATACGAAATGTAGCTTCTCTTTCTTTCTTGCAAATGTTGCGTGCGGCGAATCAAAAGGGTATCAAAAGATCGCAAAAACGAAAAGTAATATTTCGAATTAAGCACCTGTTTCAGTTGGGTATTTTCAAAACATAACATCTCCAATGAATCTTTAAAAATAGTATCGAAAGTGAGAAAAATAAATATTTCTAAACGAGCACATCTGCTTTAATTGTCCTTGTTCAACTCAAAAATTATCTTTCGAAACATTATGTATTTAATAATCGACACGAATGATATATACGCTTCAAAAGTTATTCTTTTGCTGAAGTTCACCATTGCTAAAATTATCGATTATAAAAGAAAATATAACTATACTTTTTTTAATAAATTTGTTTGATGAATGATGATCATCAATGATGATAAATCTATCAAGTATGTAAAGTGTTTTATAGTCATTTATCACTTAATGTTTTCTTGATATTAACACCCATTCCTTAAAATATTGCCATTTCGTATTTTATTCGGTAATCCTAATCCAAATTATGTTGATAAGTTAGATGCCAATTCATTCTCTCTCTCTCTCTCTTTCCATGTACATTTCATCTTATTCACCGATTTTGCAATTTGGTAACATTTCTAAATAAGCGACATTTTTAAATCTTATTACAAATATTTCAAAAACTAATGAATATTTTTTTAATTAATGATGTCACAATCTCCATAAAATTATTATTATGAAGATTGAAGTGGAAATAAAACACAAAAACATAATTAGAAACATGTTATGCTTTCTTTTAAATATATATTCATTTGATGTTTCAATTTCGGAACAAACAGAAGAATTCACTTTTTATTCGTTGCATTCTGAGAGCATATTTTAATGAATGTTACAGTTAACGCAAATAGAAGTAATTAAAATTGCATTCCTCTTTTAAGAAAGTTTAGAATTCAAATTATGCATTTTACTTAAAAATGTGTCCGTACTAATTTTAACAAATTATTTTGAATTTATGATTGTTTATTATTTAAAGTTTAACATTATTTTTATTTTATTTGTTCTTACAAAAGTATTACAGTTTATATGATTATTATTTACTAAAATTTATTACTAATGTCTGAAATTTAATTTTACCTTTCTATATTATTTAATTTCTTCATAACATATAAAAGTTTCATGTCATGTTTTATTTCTAAAAGTTATAAAAGACGCGTAGTTTTCTCACACAGTAAAAAGTTGATTTGTGCTTATTACAGGGCGAAAGTAAAATTTCTATTTGCTTGGGGCAGAATCAAGTTCAAATATATTTCTCTGAAATGATTACACAATCTTGCTGATACATAAAAAATTTTAGAAGTTAGTTTCACTGCATTTAAAATTTCTTGTCCGAGAAAACATGCAACAATAGTTCCCTAACTTTATAGAATTGTTTTTTTTTTTTCAAATTTTATTAAAAAGGAATTATTTCACCTAAATCTATTTTCGCGTGTGGCGTTATTCTATTAGGAAATTTTGAATGTAAGCCGTGTTTAACAATGAAATAAGATTTAAAGGAATTTTAAATACTTTCGCGACACTTTCCTAAGAGTCTTCCTACGTGTTAGCACATCACGACGCATGGATTAGAAAATGTTGATTTATTGAAATATATAAATATACAAAGAGATATGCATTATCTCTTTGTGTATATTTATATATTTCAATATTTTTAAATTGATTCGTAAATATATAAATGAATTTCTCTTTCCTTACAGAATCAATACACATAATTTAATGAATCAAAAGCCTATTAAATCATAATACATGATTAAAAGTAATCAAATAAATTTCTTTCTATGGCAATAGTAGTCATAAATTATGCAATAAAACAGTATAAAAACCAAACTTTTTATATCTTTCATCAAAATAATTTCATTTTCTTCCGAGTATGCATTGAAATAATGATTTTGTTTGTTTATTTACCATCAATGTTTGTTTAACATTCACAAATATAGAATGTCATTTTGAAAAAAATTTTTTTTGTTTAAATTTCATATTTCTTCTTTTCGAAGTCAATTGACAAGAGCATTAACACATACACACAAACTAAATAATAAAAATTTAAGGAACTATTAAAAAATTAATCTATTGGGTTGTTCGGAAAGTTGTTTTGTTTCATATGAAAATGAAAAAACGTATATCGAACAATTATTTTATTAAATTGTAGATTGTCAATACTAGTCCAATACCTTTTACCATCTTTGTGGTCGTAGCATGATTTCATACTCGTAAAACGGTTAATTTTTTTTAGAAAAAACTGATTCAGGTGGGAAAATCGAAATGACTTTCCGAACAACCCAATATTAAATTAAACTTTCTTATTAAAAAATATTGTCTAAAAAATTTTATATCTCTATGTTTTATTTGAATAAAATGAAACAAATATTTCATTGAAATCTTGTAAGTAAATTTTACTTAATGTAAATTTTATTTATTAAATAATTTTTGAGGATACATTTTCTTTAGTAATAAAACAAAAAACTTTTTGATTAAGGCAAATGTGATGCATGTATGAATGCAATGGTGAAAGACATTATATTTTGTCTTTCACCATTTCAGAAAAACCACTCTCTATGTGGTGAAGACCACTTAATGAAACATGTTGGTACTTAATTCCATCCTGTATTGACCTTGCTGTCTTTATTAAGTTTCAATTTTATGTTCACAGATGTTCTCCTTTACGTTTAATATTTGTATTTCTGTTATTTACTTCAAATAGGAAGATTTTGATTTCATATATTTTAATAAGTTTTCTTTTAGCTGCTTTTGCACTGAGTAAATTAGTAAACTTTTACTATTTTAGTGTGTGGATTATTCCATCATGAAATTTTCCATTTCTAATTTTGGCACAGCTGCCGTATAATTAATCCATCGCCAATTTCAGAATTTCTTAGTGACGAAAAAATGTTCCAAGATGACGTAACTGTAAAGTAATAAATTCCTGAAAAAGCTAATGTATTTAGAGGATAAATTTAAATATGAAAAATAAAAAGCATAAATATATATGTTTGAAATATTAAGATTTAAAAAAAAGGAAAATATAAGAAAACTAATTAAAATACAAAAAGAGAACAAAATGTTCTAAATTTCTTCGCGGTGACGTAAACACTAAGGTTGCCAAAATAGAATTTTTAACATTATTGTTATTATTCTCCCTCTCTATGACGTCATAAAAACCAAGTTGCCAAATAAACAAGGAAAGCCCCCTAAGATATCACCGAAATCAAAAATTGGCATGTTGGCTTATGCTGTATCACATGAGGAAACGATCACCTGGCTGAAGAACATGACGTTGCGGCTCCTCCAGAAGCAGTTGGGGGGCATCTTTCGAAGCTGGGGCAGGGCGTACTTGAAGACGGCGTGCTCAATGACAAGGATGAGGATGCCGACTCCCAGCCCAATCAGCAGCATGATGAACACTCCTGCCACTGCCTTCAGGCTCAGGGGCTTCGGCTTGTTGAGACGGTGCACGGAGTGGTTGAAGCAAGGCACTCTGCCGAACCACTTCTTCTCCAGATGCTCCATGAACCCGTATTCGTTGTAGCGCAGAATCAGGGCGGATATTTGCTTCTGAATAAGACAGAAAAAAGAAATCACAACATTGTTCATCGTTTAGAAATATTTGTACTCACGTGTTACCTCGTTCAACATTTTCACCCTGCTAGTATATCACCAAATACTGCATTCTGTAATCTTTCAATTTACAATCTTGGGTGTTTTACATTGAAAGATTGCAATCTGAAAGATTTAAATGTGTGTGTGTGGAGAAACAGAGCAGTAAATTTATAGCTTCCTTGAAACAAATAGATGAATTTTTTTTTTTTTACTTCAGTTTCCAATTTAATCATACATTTAAAACTTGCATGCACAAAAATTAAAAAATGCAAAATGTGATATAAAATATGATAAAAAATATAAAATGAGAGAGCATTTATTCAACTCTTCGAACTAAATGGCAATATTCAGTGATATGTGTTTTCTTTAAAATGGTCAACGTGATAATCCGTAAGAAAATTTTACATTATTCACATTATTATCAATACTTGTTATTCAAATATTAATCGATTGATTAATTAACTTTTTTACTGAAATGATAAGCAGTAGCAAATAAATTTGCAGACAAATTTTTATGGTGAAAAAAGGTGACGGGGTAATACGTAAGTACCGTTATAATTCTGTAATAACTTTGACTATACGTAAGAATATTAATAAAATATTGAAAAATATCTCGTATGCACATATGTTATATTAGTAACTCATTCATTTTTAAGTACCATTATTGAAGATTATCAAGGCTATATGTTGATCTGCACAGTTTCAAAAGTTTTTACACTTACTTTGAGAGGGAAGCCTTTCTGCATGCCCACCGCATAAGCGTCATCGAACAAAGACTGTCCCAGCAAATGAAGACTGCACCCGGGATCATTTCCCCTGATGTAATCAAGTACTACAGTATCCCCAATCAGCATGTCCAGTTCTCCACGCCTACGGGAAGAAAATTTATTTCGTCTGAATGCATTATTTATTCTGTTATAGTGACAAAATCTGAATAGTTTGTGATTAATTTAGATCAATTAAAAGCAATGAACTGTTAAATAAACCTAAGCTTTGCAAGGCCTTTCTCCAAATCATTGTAACCATATTTCTGGATATGCTGCCAAAGTTGAGGGTTTTGAGCGAATATGTAGGATTCTGAAGCACTTCCTTTCGCTGTCCCCGTCCTCTGGTTTAAAAGCTGAAAATATTCCGTAAATCACTCACAGTGCAAGATAACATCTGAATATTAGATTAATTATGAATCAAAATAATGGAAGTATCTTGATTCATAATTAATTCGTTTGAATAAAAATACGTATTGCTTGAAAGTACATGAATAGCTGCTAAAATAAAAATATAACATCTCCAACGCTTTTCAACTTTATATTGTATTAGTAGGTGAAACTCACCAGTTTTCACGGCCCTTCATTTACAATGGAGAACGTTTAGCTAGTTTTATGTGAAAATTGCAATTATGGAAAAAAAATAAACAATGTTAACAATTTGAGTTTGTTTAAAAAGCAATTTTGCATCTCGAAATAAAATCTCATCTATAAATCGACTAAAAATAAATCGAACGATACATAGAACGGTTCACATTTTCTCTTTAGTCATTAAATACTCAAAACGAGACTTTTTTCCTTCATGTTTCAATGTATTTCCGGTCAGCGGTATATTAGGAAAGCCGTAATTACACTCGGTTTAGAGGGTAAAAATAATGCTTTTTCAAAAATTGAAGTAAAAAATGTAAATGTCATTATATTTTTAAAAGCAATGCATTGTACTAATGTAGGAAGAATAGGGGTTCCGATGTGCAGGACTTCCTTTTCCCAGTAATTGTGCACAGATTGTATTAAAATAGGAAAGAAAATGTCACCGTTTTTATAAAGCAATCAGAGTTCATAAATAGTAAGCATCGCGGCATAATTAACTTTACAGTGTGTTCAAATCAGCGATAATTATGATTTAAAATAATTACAAACAATGGAATCAAAATTTTAAAATTTAAAAAAAAAAAACTAAATTTTAAATTATCTAAAGACCAGCAACCAAATTTCATTCCGTTCTGTGCTGTCGTTTTCAGTTCATTCCAGAACAAAAATTAGGCAGATAATGAAATAATTAATTATAAGTTTCCTTTCCTTAGCAATCACTTACCATCCATAAGAAATCATTTACTATTTGTTCTTATGTATTTCCGAATGAAATAGACTCATGTCATAATTTGCCAATTGAGAAAATCTGGCTTTCTGTTCTTGCATATTCAAAATCGTATATCCAAAACAATGACTTATTTTATGGGTGTTGATTGGTTACAAGTTTCCAAGGAATACAAATTTGATTGGATAGATTTGAAGGCCATCAGGAATTATTGTCATGAAGTGGTCTGCTGATCAAATGTGAAAATAAGGCCATTTACCCATGCAGATGCAATATAAGTGATGTAAGAGAAATACATTGAGTTAGAATCGATGATAAAATCATATTACTAAATCTATCTTTAAATGAGATAGCCGAGTTGAGAGCTATAGGGTTAATACTCTAGTCACTTACAGTCTATGAATTCATGAGTAAAATTTCGAAGTGTGTAGGAACGAAAATGTAGGTATTTATTTGTAGCTCTCACTAAACTATGGGACAGATTCTAATGAGCCTCGAGTAAAAACACATGGTATTAGAATAGCAAACTAAACTTTAGTATAAATAATCAATTCAATCAATTTAATTGGTATGATTAAGCTTTTTTTTTTCTTTTGATCAAATGCAATTTATTATTCAGAAAATCTACGATTCTGTGATAAAAAAATGAAACTAAAAATGTTTTAATTGCATTTTATATGATGGTGAACCTGTATTTTGAATCACAAAATTATCATACGCAGATGAAGAGATATTCAACTTACCCCGACGTCATGGAAATCATCGACTCTCAAGTGAAAAAATAGTCCAGCAAAATGAGCAGCAATATTCGCTGTGTACGAAGAGACAAATATAACACTGAAGCATCCCCACAAGTTAATCAGCACTTTGTTCGGCCATGACTTAGGTGCCTACATCCAAAAAGATGATTAAAATATCGTTTTATTGACAAGTTATGATAAAAAAATCGTTCTAATGATTTTTCTTTACTGAATACACACAGACCTTCTGAAATAATTATTATTTAAAATGATTTAATTGTAAAATTTTATATGAAGATTTCTATTCTAGTAGGTTGTTAGAAAAGTAATTTCGTCTTTCTCAACAGATAACTTAATATATTTTGCACTGTCAACTTCATTCTTAAACCGCATTATCATTATATTTTGACAACTAATATAGCAAAGCTTGGCAGTGGGAAAATTCGATGATTCTAAATAGTAGATTTTTAGTTGATGTTCTATTTGGATTCTGATTTTTTTTGTTCCAATCTCTGCAAATTCTTTATGCGGTAAGCTTTTTACCTCAAATCAGGAGATCAAAAATCACTTGGATAGCAAAAGACAAAATTTTACGAACCGGAGCATCAAACTTTTACCAGAAATATTGACTAGAATGAATAATATATAATTCAATAAAAAATATTTATTTATCAAAAAAAAAATCATGTCTAATTTTTTTAAAAATAAAATTACTTTCTGAACAACATAATATTGTATTTTGTTATCAAAGTCCGTAATCTATTACACCATACTTTGCATAGATCGAATATATAATAATAGATTGAAATATGAGAATTTATATATTTTGTATATTTTAAGCAGAGCAATGTTTATGTTATTTAAATCATATTAAGTAGCGGGGGGAATAATTTGTATAGAAACTTCACATTTTAAATAAAAGGGATTTGCCCCTTATGATTAACATTTTGTGATATTATTCATCTTGAAATTATCTCTTTTTATCAAAATCGTATATATATATATATATCAGATGGCTTATACAATTAAAATAAATGAATCATTAAAATGCCAGATGGATTCCTGAATTTTTCGTTAATGTTATTATAAAGAATTTATAAACTCAAAATTGAAATTAAAGTAATTTAAAAATATTTTAAATCAAATCCAAAGAAAAGCGTGGTCTTTAATAACAATGTACAATGATTAATTTTACACAAGACCTGTTTTATTGATATTTCATTAATTAATATTCTTACAATTTTCCTTACATCGACATCCAATAAAATTACAAAAATTTGCGAACAAAGATCAAATTTAAAATAAATGTATTACTGATGTGTTAATCATAAAAGATACGCAAAGATTTCAGTGAGCGTATTTATTTTGTTTGAAGCTCAACTATCGTTTTATGCTCACGAGGGCTAATTAGACCAGGAGTTACAGTTTAAAGGGAATTCTAAATCACCACATATGCTCAGGCTCGAAGTGGGAATCGAACCTACGAATTGTTGAACCAAAGGCCTAAGTAGTAAACATTCGGCTGCCAGGCCAGCAACGTATAAGTTATTAAGACATTCAAATAAACTACATTGAATTAAATATTACCCATTAAGTTAGTTATTAAATGTTCTTCTAAATTAAATATTAATTGGTTAATATAGCAATTATGTAATATAAATAATAGTTGTAAAACACAATTATAGAATATACAATAGAATAAAATTGTATAAAACATACGTGCTATGAATTCCAAAATTTAATATAAAAGCGCATACTTTAAATGCAGTATTCTGCCAAAAAAAAGTTGAAAACCTTATTACAAAATGAATATAATGTATTTTAAAGTTTAAATAAAACAACATGGGGTAATTTGTAAAATAAAAACATTTCTTTACCATTTTAAGATGGACCATGAATTACAGTTCACCAAAAGCTTTTTCATTAATTTGTGATATTTTTTTAGTGTAATGTGAAAGCATATTTGTGTGTGTCTTTAACGCTAAAAGTTACACGTATCTTACTAGAACCCGTGACCTAGTAATGCGTTCTATCAATTCAGAAAAATCATTGTAATCAGATTTTCAAAATCCTTTTATTTTTACAACTTTTTTATTGAAACAAGGATGAGTTTAAAGATGACGTTTTTAGTTATCAAAGATGAAAATCTGTTTCTCAAAACCCATGAAAATTATGAACTCATGGTTCATGAAACGCAAATATATAATTAATGACGGTGACAACTCTGAAAAATGTCGTATAATCTTTCATCATTAAATTTCGCGAATAATAATCCATCGTCATACTTTTTGACTAGCCCTCATTGTGCATAAAATTAAATTTAAAATACATTTTTTATTCATTTCTATATAAATGTTATGATAATTAGTTTAAAATAACACAGAACATTTCACCACAGATACATTTTGTGCATAGTTATTAAAAATTTGCTAAGCCTGATCGCAGTATTAGGAGAGATTATAAAAGAAAGCTCTGACTGACCTTGAAAGCCACCAGGTGAGAGAAAAGCAGGGACCACATCACCCACAAGGCAGAAGACAATGAGAAGTTTTTGCTGCGCATCCGTCCCCAAGGGTTGAGACCGAAGGGCGAGCGCCACTCGTAGATGGCGGCGCATAACGACGTCACGTGCAAGCAACCGAAGATGGCGATCCACAGTTCTGGGCTATGGAAAGAAGCCGAAAATATAGTCGCTGTCGAAAGAATAATTATCCAACAGATTTCAGGGAAGAAGAATTAACATTTGAGATAAATCAATTTTTCAGAGACATGCTTTATTGTTATTTCTCGTAGTATATGCTGCATATTAAATAGTGCAACTGTATTTCACTCATAGTAAAATAACTCTAATGTATCAAAGACAAATCTAATGAAGATTTTTTAGCTCTAATGTGTCAACGACAAATTTTTAAAATTCAAATAAGAAGTACTTCGATATAAAAGGCTACTAAATGTTTGCATGTGTAGACACATTTTGCGAATGCGAATTTAATTTGTGAAACTTTAGTTAATTTATTACTTATTAATTAATTACTTTAATTTATTTAACTCAATTTATTAACTTTTATTTTTAATCAAAAAATAAATACTTTAATTTTTTGTGATTTGTATTCTGTTCGTTGAAAAAGTAAAAAAGTGTAACACAATATTAATGTTTCATATTTTAGTTTTAATACATACATTTCATTTTTAGTAAGTTTAAAAGAACAAAAAATTAAACTTTTAAATCAATTTGTTCTTTTAATATCAAAATGAAAAAAAATTTTTTAATAATATTAAAAAATTGGAAGTCTACAGCAATTTATTTTAACGCAAAGGTAAACATGTATATAAAGTTTATAATTACACTTCTGGCCATTAAAATTTCTACATGAGTATGCAATAACAAAAGATAAATTACTTGAAAAATGTATGGCATTAACCAGAACAAATAATTAAAATCTGAAGTATTTTTGAAACAGATTTTGAAAAATCATTATCCAAAACAACTGCTTCTGGCACCAGGAACAGCATTTATGTGCATAGGTATTGAGTCAATTTGAAATTGGATGACAGTAACAAATACAGCTTCAACACAATGTCACAGTTCATTGATAGCAATGACCGGTGTATGGTCAAAATCTAATCGCATGACAACTATAGATCAAACTTTTCCTATTGGCGTGGAAACTCAATAATGTGCTGGACTGGACCAAAAAATGTCCCTGCAATAAATGCAACTTGTACATTTTAACGAAATATAACATTTTGCAAGACAAATAAATACTAGAGCTATAAGCCCCTGAATAGAAATATAACAGTCATAATTCAAAATGTCATATCAATTTGAACAAGATGTGACAAAGAAATATATTCAATAACACTCCATATCATCTCCAAGTGATGGAGAATATGATATCGTCAAATGTATTCTTGTAATTTAAGTTTTTTACTATGATAGCAAACATGGGTGACTATTATCATGCTGAAAAAATAACTCAGGTTCTAAGAACATGACCCAGCCATTTCTGCATCCAGATTTATTGTTGATGACACTTCTATTTATAATCTAATGACAAAAGTATTCGAAGAAACGGCTGCCTGTCTATGTTGGTACAAATGACATTGAGCTGTTTATGCAGATCATTATTGTTTCACTAACAATACTATTTCTTGACTCAGGGTTCGTAATATGACTACATGGTCCATGAAGGTTATGCTTTAATGTATACATCTTCTACGCTGTTCGTAATAATATGCTATTGAGATTTAGTACGTCTGAGATCGACATGATCGTCCTGAAATATCTTTATACTCTGCAGGCAATCATGACATATCGACCAACCTAAGTAGTAATACTATGGAATATATCTCAAAATTCAATAGCCTTCATATGGTTCTCTTTATAAATCGGAAATTCCCTGATGTTCAAATGTCATTTGTCCCATATAGTAATCACTTCTTCAGTGACAATGTTCAAATACAATATTTCATTGTCATAATCCGTTCTACAGTGACAAATTGTATTTGAAAATTGTTGTCTGGCTTAAAGTTGTATTGTCACGTGAAACACGGATAAATAATGTCCCTTCTGTCTCTTATTTTATATAAACGTGTCGCATTAAAAAAAAAATCACATGCATATCAGTGCTTTTTCGACTATCTCTGAAATTTCACGCCTGTAGCCGGCAGTCTTTTTGGAGCAGACATTTTTAAAGCCAGAAGACTATGTAAGCTCCATAAAAGAAAATGCAGAAATAAATGTATCTTATAGAACTTGACATAAATGTTAAAAATTTAAGTCTAATGATAACCTAATCTCTTATATAAAGTCAACGTAGTAATTTAACAAAACGTAATTCCTTACAAATTACAAATAAATTCATGCATTACTTAAAAAGTTATAAACTTGCACAAAATAGCCAATATTACCACGAGTTTTTAATAGTATAAGTTATGAAAAAGACTGACATCCGGAGAAAAAAATGTGCCATTTGACGTCAAAGTTAACACAAACTATTAAAAATTATGTTCAAAAGATTGTTTTGAATGAGAACAATCTGTCCACTTAAAAGAATACTTTGCTTTTAAAAGAAAATACTTTTTTCATGTACAACAATAATTGCCTTCTACTTTCAATTTTTTCGAATTGTGTAAGGGCAATGCAGTTTGTTGATTTGAATTTTGTCCAAGAATTCGAAACAAAAGCCAAATGACATGAAGCAAATGATATTTACATATTATTTAAAATATGAAAAAATGAGAAAGAAAAATAATGAATTACTTTCAAAATTCTATATTTTTGGCAGCAGTAATATTTTAAATTTAATGGAGATTTTTTTTTTTGGCATCCTACTCACATTACTGTTATTATAATTATTTCCATGTTTTGAGAGTGAGGAAATGCTTATATCAAGGTCTTCCTTATTTAATCAGTACTTATAGTTATTGGTATTGTTTAAAATTGTTTACCGCATAACCTTGCTTTCAAACTATATAATGACAATCACTGAATAAAGAAATGGATATTTTAAGATTTATTTATTAGAACTGTCTAAAATGTGACGATTGATTTAAATCATTTTCAACATTAAATATAATCACTACAGTTATAAATGTAGCTCTTGATTGTTAAAAATGATTAAAAAAGTGTTGAAAAATGTAGGAAATACAGAAATGAAAAATAATTTTTTAATTAATGAAACAATCAATTTTTTTGTGAATATGTTAAGAAACTATTCGTTAAATAGAAATTCGTATGCAGTGAATAAACTTGGATATCAAATATTTCAATCAGCCAAAACAGCAAAGTGGGAGAATGAAAGATATAAGAACTCCTAATAATGATTAATTATTTCGTCGAGCAAATATCACAAATGCATATTTAAAAAAGCAGCATATTTTAAAAAGCAATTTTTTTTACTTGTATTTACATAAAGCTGCAAAATTTTGAAAAAATGTTTTGCACAATAGCGGTCTCCTTTTCCAAGATTAAGCTAAATGAAATGTTTTCTGAACATGCACAAATTCACAGTCAATTTGTGAAAGAAAACTGTCTTCCTCTTTTTTTTCCCCCATGAAGTAAATATCGAGATTACACAATTAGAAATAGAAATTGAAAAACATATTATTGTTCACAGACGAAATTCTGTCTTGTTGATCTAAATCAACGATGATGAAAACCGATCATTGTTGATTTGGTAGGGTGGTATTTATAACAAAAAATTTGCAATACGGTAAGAAAATAAAAAAAGAAAATGTAGAAGAATTTGTTTCTGAGAATTTCATCTAAATAATTTCTCCAAAATAATTTATGGGGAAAAAAATAACAATAAAAAAAATTAATTCACCTTTTTATTTATTTATTTATTTTTTTAAATTTTCCATTTTAAAAAATAAATGTAAAATTTCCTTTAAAAAAACAGAATGTATTTCAATATTTAATTGCATTTTTTATATTCGTAATGAAATACAATAAATTATATGCCACAATCACTGTTACATCATTAAAATGTAGCTTTAATTACATTGTAAACTTTTTGAAAATATTGAAGGATTCGTCTTTTACATTGAATATAGCATACTGATGAAATGGATGACATAATATTTTACTTTAAAATTTATTGAAAATCAACTCTAACGATATTAACAGTTTAAAGGCAACCCCATTTATTTATACTTACCATTTCATTTAAAACAATGCTTTAAAGATTGCTTTTAAAGAAGATGGCTGTCATATTTTATGACAGACAAATCAATCAGAAAAGAATTTCACTTGAAAAAAACTTTCTTAAAAAACGTCTTGATGATAAACGTGATTTAACTATCAAATCAACTGTTATTTTTTGTTCCATTATTTTTAATTATATAGGTAAATTTAACGAAACTGAAATTAATATCATTTTTATGCTAGCATCTTAAATGGTAGTGTCGAAAATGATTTGGTGATGATTTTAATGTGAAATTTTACCATGTTTTGTGCAAATTGACATCGCATTATCTTTAAACTACAAATTAAATTCTTACCTGAAGGGAACAAGAAAGGCTGAGAGAGGGACATCCCTGTCCTGGAAGTAAGTGAGACAAGACACCCCGGAATGATAGAAAGGGACGGAATAATCAATGACCAGGGCGCGCTCCCGCGTCAGGCTGAAGGCAGAGATCGCCAAGTGGGCTGCACCGGAATGGACGTCCAGGGTCATGCCTGCCAACGAAACAACAACCATTCATTCCTGGAGGTTGCTTACTTTGCAATTCAGAATATTTTTTATTTTGAATTTTTAAATACAAAAAATCAATTATTTCCTTAGTACACATCTTTTTATGAGGTAAAATACCTTAAGCAAAAAAAGCCCATTAATTTTAGACTTAAATTTGTGATATCAATAATTTATTTATTTAAGTACAATAAATGGTGATCCAGTTTTTTTTTTAGTTATTCATTGAAGTTAAATTATATTTTTTATCAAAAATATAAAACGTCAACTGCTTTCCAAATAGAAAGGAACCAATAGATAGAGATCACAAATATATTTTTCAAAACTTACATATAATCTGTTCGACTATTTTCACCAAAAACTATGTTGCCAAATGTTGAAAATTTTAATTTTTATTCTTCAATATAAAGAGAAAACACTGCATATAACATAGATCTTCATAGAAATAAATAGATAAAATTTTTATTTTTTTTTATATTCAAATTTTAATTATAAATTTAAAACTTGCGTGAACTAAAATATAAAATATGAGCTTAAGAATAACAAAAAAATAAAAGCCTGGAGTGGGATGAAAAAAAATTGCAACATTTGGGCGTAATCAGCTCAAAAAGAAAATCTCAATCAGCATTTCGATTCTTTTGTATCCCTGATTACAGTTAGAAGTACTTTCATGAACAAAATGCTTATGGCAGAACAGCAATTTCCATGCAAATTGTCCCACGAGTTAATGCCAAACAACATCTTCAGTCGTGTCGCCCACATAATTTTGGTCGATTGATATGTTGTAGAAATTAATACGGTCTGAAGAACAATTTTTCCCCTTCAACAAAACGGGTTCATGTTTGGAAGGACATTTGAACAAGTGTATAATCGTGATGCCAAATATCAAGCATGGAGATGGATCTGTCATGATATGTCAGCTGCATGGGATCTCATAATGGACTCTAAAATGAATGATCACTGAGAAGAAAATACATAAAAATTTTAGCTGACAGGGTCCCAATGAAAACTTTTTCCTGCAGGAGGTGAAGTTTTTCAAAATGATAATATATCTATCCATGCTATGTCAATCGTCTAATTATAGTATGATGAAGCTCTTATAGTTATCTAAACTTAATAAAACTGAACCATCATGACTTATTTTAAAGTACTCAATAATGAGTTGAGGTACTCTCTAATTGACGTCTCCCCCAGACTCTATCAAAATATCTCCAGGGAGAATAGTACAATATTCTTCTAAGTACTATTCAGCACTTATGTATGAATCGATTCCTAGGCAAATCAAAGCTTCTTACCAAAGGCTGTCCTACGCTATACTAACAAATTTTTTAAAAATCTGAAGTTTCCCTCCATTATTTTGAAACCACCTGTACAAAGTACATGTTACAGTGCCAAAGCGCATAAATAATGTGACTGAAAAGCTGTGTTAACTCTATGCTCTACATAAATATTAATTTTACTAAATTTAATTTTCTAATGTCTATTTTCTTAAAGAGAATTTTCCTACATTTTAGATATCCTTTCACAAAAAAAAAAAAAAAAAAAAAAAAAAAAAAAACCCCTAAGATTTTTCACTATTTTTTTTTTAGAATGAAACAGTATTCAAAATCTAGACATAATTATCGGTATTTTGATGGATTTTATTATTTAATTTAATATTGCTGTGAAATAAAAAACAAAAAATTGTATTCTTCTATCTTTTCCATCGTCCCAAATTGTCAAAATGTATTTTGATTAAAAACGTTTTCTGTAAAAACTTTATACTTTCAGATTTTACAGAAGCCATACCATTCCAGCGGTTTCCTCTCTTTGTACCAAAGAAACCATCAGCAATTAGATAGAGATCAAACTCGAAACCAATGTCTGCTGATAGCGCTATCAGTAAGTCTATGGCAATGCCCGCTACACACACAATATTGTACTCCACGTGTTCCAAAATTCTGCTTCCACGATAATCAGAAAAGAGGCGAGACAATTCTATTTTTGACTTCGTTTTCACCTATAAAAAAGCATAAAGAGGTTTATTAATAAAAATGTACATTATAATTGACATTTTACAGTTATTCTGATCAAACATTTACATTTTTCCTTTTCACGAACAATTTAATTAGTGTATTTTCCAGCGCTTTCTAAATAGACAAGTTTTAAATATATTTAATTATAAATTTGGGAAAAGACCAAGTTTTAAAGTTAAAAGAAATTAAAAGTTTATTTGATAATGATTACAGATTAAGTATTTATCTAATTTTATTATAGGGGAGTAAATGAGGTATGGATGAACTAAATTATATACTGTTTATATTCTTGGTATATATGAATCTTCCATAAAATCTTGTCTTCTTTATATAATATTTTTTAAAATTATTTTAATTTAAAATTTAAATTTAAAATTATTTTAATGAAAAAGTAATAAGTATAAAATAAAAAAAAGACAAATTTAATCTCACAGGAACATGTAATAAAAGTATATAAAAATAAAAAATAATTTTATGGTTTGTATCATTTATTCTATGGTTTAAGCATTCGTTATAAATAACAGAATTTACTTAATATTTCTAGTGATATAACATTAACTTTTTGAAGAAATTTAACAACAATGAGCAGTTATGTTAAAGGATACACAGTGGAAATGGAAGCGTAATATTTACTTTTAAACATGGTAGTCCATTGAGACATGAACCGTTTTCGATCCTCGTAGCGAACATCACAAAGGGAGGGGCGATGGCAGTCACTACACGAAATCTTTTCCAGCCGAGTCGCGGTGGCCCGACCCGCCGCTCCCCCAGCCAAAGCACCGACTCCAGGTGCACGCGGCCTCTGGTCACGTTGCCGATCCGCTGCCAACGAGCTGTGCGTTGTACCACGTGTTCTGGAACAAGGTTATAAATGTCGAAAACAGGAGAAGGACGAAAAGAAGTGAGGCTTTGGAGTTCCTGTAAAGATCTGGAAAAGACAGAACTGTAAATTCATTATTTCTCTGTTATTATTATAATGTTAATTCAGGAAGAAATGAATGAAAGCATCCTCACTGTTTGACACTTAAATTTGTGGTAAATTTAAAAGTCATTCTAATGCATGCAATTGGCTAATGGTTTGAAGCTATGAATTGTCCTCAAGATCAAGCAGACGCTATAGAATAAAGACGTTAGTAGAAACTCTACTTGTCTGAAATATATGCTATATGGAAAAACAATTTTTGAATATGAAGCAAAATCAAATTACGGATAAGAATTTCTTTGGTTACTTCATTTTCAATTAGTCATGTGTAACAAGCACTTTCTTATAACACGTGGCCTTTACAGTTTCTTGTAGAAATATTCTTAAACTTAACTGCATGCTGACCGGTTTAAAGACGGCTATTTTCTACCCCATAAAATCAACTGCGTGTAACCATAATATCGTTTCTTCAGCTATTTAGCATCGAGTTTTAAATTTTAATAAAACTTGCTTCGTCTTTGGAAAAGAAATCATAATATTCGAAACTGAGGTTCCTGAGCCCATTTCTCATCAGTCTCGATTTCGCAAAAGCATAAAGCTTTATCATGATAGACTTAAGAACTTTTTCTTATGATAAATAATCTTAAATAATTCACTTCACATTTAGTTCTAATATCTAATCAAGGAATTGATTTATTTGACCATTTTGCTTCAAAGAATATAATTCTGAAACCATCATTTAATAATGTTAATTCCATTTCTTTATTAAATTCTAATTATCTATGAGGTAGTTTCGTTTTATTAACTATCTCACCAGCCTTTTTAGCAAACAGGTTTTTCTCCAAATGAACAAGAATGTATTGCGATTACAGAGACCTCTAGATTCGAAATCTAAAACTTGATGAAGATTCACTATCAAGTTTTGCAAACCATGATCGACTTTGATTTTTATTCACATATTCGTTACTAATGCAGTTAATATTTTCACTATGTTTGATGACTTAACTTTAATTTTATTTACTTTACGAAAGATAATTTTCAACCTAGCATTTCTTATAAGCATTACAGAATTGTTTGCAACATAACATGTTAGCATTTCAATTTAATTTTTTATTAATAAGTTCTAAATATGTTCTATTGCCAATCTTCTGATACTCACATAGTCCAATCGCTATACTTTAATTAAGAAAGGAAATCTTCAATGAAATTAAATTACTTATATCCAAAAACAACCTTCAATTTGACAACAGCTCATTTTGTAACACATAATAAAATACTTTTAAATAAAATTAATTTATATTTTTTCTGCATTTTGACTAAGGATGAAATGTTTTTAGGAGATAATTTTATTTTTCAAAGCTTTTCATTCATTGTATAAGCTTCAAAAGTTAAATCATCTTAATAAAATTAAGGACTGAAGTAAGTATATTATAATTGAATTTCCGAAAGAATACCTAAGTGCGTGAAATCATTTTATATTTATTAAAAATTTTAGTAATTTGCTTTCTTTCAGTATTTTATTGAGGAGCTTTTGATATTTCACCCTATTTTATTACTGCGTATAAAATTTAAATAAATTTTATATTGTTAATTTTTTTCATCAGTGCCTATCAGTGGATAACCGGCTTGATTGAACTTTACGATGCTCTCGAAATTTTTTGTCATTTGATACGATGCAATTATGTACAAAAAATTTCTTCATTGTATTTTATGGCATGTTAATACTTAGAGCATATACTATTTTATTGAATTGTCCTTGTTTTTATGGATGTTTATCACCATCAAACAAAAAATGGAGCACCCTAAAGTGCAATTTTACCTGTTGAATTTTAGGCACAGTTATGTTACCCTTTAAATTTTTAATTAAATTGAGATCCTTGTAAAATAGTTTTTTTTATTCAATTATTACAAATCACAATACTATATTAATGTTTCGTATTTTAACAAGCTGACTTATAATTATATAGAAATCAAATTTATTAATCAAATTTATTAAGTAGGACTCAATTGATTATAATGAAATTGATTTGATTTTATCATTCTCAAATTATGTACAATAATCAGTGATTTTTCAATGTGACTACATACGTAAATCCCTGAGAATCCCAATCATTTTTAAATGGGCAAGAAGTATTTTGTAGGAAATGCAATGATACTCTGAATGGAAAGTCTTTTTCATGTGCTGACAAATGCAATAGTTTTTGGGATTAAAAATTGATCTTCCAGAAAACATTTAATCAAAATAAACTATTGTTCGTAATAAAAGTACTTGTATATTGCTAAAAAGAAATCTCTTAACTTTCACATTCATCTTTCACCTATAATAGGGAAAAATTAGCTATGGGAAGTTAAGTTAAGAAATATTTTTCAACATTTTTGTGAAGATAAATACAAAAAAATTTAACTAAACAATGCCACTCAATGAAAAATTAATAAACATAGAATATTACTAAGCGGGATATCTGATTAATCTTCCCGGACATTTAATCGAAAGCTTAAGGATTAACCGGATATCTTTTAAGAAACACAGATACAGAAAATTTGTTTTTAAGACAAAAGCATTGTTTTTTAATGCTCCACAGATATTTAAGCAGTTATATAGACATTTTTCAAAAAGGATTTTTAGAAATTCAAAAGAATCTTGGTTCGATCAAATCCAGTCTCCAGATTGAATTTATTAAATTTTAGCAATTGCATTAGCATTCAAGCAATTTCTATTTCACTGGAGGCAAATTTGGGACACAAAAGTTCTAAGATTGTAGTTAAGTATACAATCTCAATCCATCTAACAGAAATTTAAAGGAATTGTTCATTTATATTTTTTGCAATTTCATTTATGCAGGTATTGAATATGAGGAAACAATATAATGTAAATAAATTCAGGGAGTAAGTTGGTAGTAAGCATATTACAGAAAATATCACTAAAGAAGGAATATGATAATCTAGTGGACACACCCAGCATTCCAAAACTCTTTCTTTTGTGACTAACTCTGACATATACAACTCTATTGCATCACAACACACATCATGTAAGTTTAAAACAATGTGGTAATTGCTATAAAGGTATTATCATTTTGTATAAAATATATGATCAATTCAGTTTTATAACTATAAAAAATCTTAATAATATAACAATACCATAAATTCTTTATTATTGGCTGTACTTCAAAGTGCATTTTGTTATTGTTGGAACATTTAGTATACTTAAAGATTCTTAACTTAATAAATCGTTTTTTCATCAATTAAATAAAGCACATATTACTCTTATTTATACATGAAAAACATCATCCATTGTTTAAATTATATATAAGAATACAATTTTGGAAAATAAAACGTAAATTTAAAAATAATGTACAAATCAGAATGAAATTTTACATTAAACACAAATATTATGTCACAAATGTTTACTAAATAACCATTATGTGCATAAAAAAGTTTTGTTTGAAATGAAAAAGGTATTCTTTGTATGGTTATTTAATTCAGTGGTTTCAGCGAGAAAATTCTTAATTTTAATGAAAAATTCCTCTATAAATATATATAAGAATGTCATACTCTTGTTACTAAAGTACTGTGTATAAACTGGTAGGAGAATTTTAATTGTTGTAACTTATGCTTGTTCTTATGCACATCATTTTTATTTATTAAATTGAATAGTGAACGGAACCAACTTCATTCTTAATAAATTCACTGTCGTGTTCATCACAAATGATTCTCTGTATACTAGGTATAGTTTTGTAAAATATCTTTCCAATTTGGGCAGAATATTTAAAAACGTGGCTTAAGACAAAAAATTGAAATTGTAAACAAAAAATAGTTCAACAGATATTTATATTAAATTACTAAACTATTTTCAGAGAAAAAAAGATTAAATTTACATTCAGCATTCTGATTATTTACAAAAGAAGAAGCGAAAAACAAAATAATAAAGTTGTTCAGTCAATCTCTGATATTTTACCGCTATTGATTCAGATTTAATTTCAAATTTGAGTCATAACAATCCTACTCTAATGAAAAAGGACTGCAAAAGTTGTACTTGAATATGAATTGAGCGAAGGCCTCCCTCCTTTCTCCGGGGCCGAACCAGCATGAGACCGGGGCACTGTAATTAAGAAGGTGCTCATCTGATGTCCAGGGGCTGATGTCAGTGGTGGGGGTGGAAGCTACAAAAGCAGCAGCTGCCCGTACTGCAGCCCTATCCAAGACGTGGCCCCTGAGTCGGAGCCCCATCACCCCCACAGGGAAACGGTATCCGGGTATTCTTGAACTGAAGGCACTCTCGATCTGGAAAAGTTTTGAATGAAATATCATTGCTATTTATGATAAGTATAATATCAATTATCAACAGATAACCATATTAGACGGGATATGCATGTGATCCAAAGTAGAAACGATATCATTGGTGAAATTCTAAGGAAAGATGTATACATAAGACTTTGTTCATCCATATATCCTGGTTGTTTATTATTCATATACAAGATCTAAAATGAACAAAAACTTTATCTTAAACTGATGACAAATGTGGAACATAATGTTTTCTATGGAAATTATGAATCGTAATTTGTGATAGGCGGATTGAATCTGAACTCACCAATTATAAATACGCATAATTATTTCTTTATATATCTTTTTTACAATTTTTTTTTCTGCAACCAAATCAGATTTCAGCTGTACCCACTCATTTATCTTATTTGCTTGTGATCAGTGACCACAGGAATCTGGGTTCTGTCTTCATTACTGTGTAAAAATATGCTGAAATGATGATGAGAAATGAATGGTACGTATTTTTGATGTATTGGGTGTCGAGTATAATTTCAAAAAAGTTTGAATTCAGTTAACTGAAGTTATACTTAATAGAAGTTAATTTAAATCGAAGATATTGTAACTTGAAAACAACGTTTCTGGTTTCAATTTTGTAAATCAAACTAAATTTTCATAGTTATTCATATTAACGATAATCTAGTGAATATAATTTCATAAGTAGAATAATTTAATTCTATAAAAGAATATAGTTTTGGAAAGAATTCCAAAAATATATAGAATAATGCTAAACAATTTTCTCAAAAATATTTTGAAAATGTATATATTTTGGGTATAAAAATAAATTAAATATATTGCTTTACTTTATTAACTTTAATAAATTATCCTTACATGATTAAGTAACTATAATGATATTTGAATATTAATTTCAAATATATTTTCACATTAAAATTTTTTCGATAAGCTCAAATTGCCCTAAAAATGTCAAAAATTTTACTAAAAAAATTGCAAATGAGAAAATAAATGTTTACATTTATAAAACTTTAAAACTAAAACGAATTTTAATATTAAATTGTTCACCAATAAGTGTAAAAATAGAAAAAAAATATTTTGGTATATTTTTAACTATGCCAATAATAGGTAATAATAACATTTTTAATTCATGACAACATTTATGAAGCAGAGTATTTTCGAAACTTTTTTGAGATTAATTTTTCCGAGGAGAAAAAAAAATCATTATCAAGATAATTTGAGTTTAACAGGTGTTTAACAAATGAGACGGAATTCCCTCTTGAAAATTGGTGTGAATAGATAAAATATAGTTAAAAGGCTGTATTATGCAAAAAGTACAAAATTAAGTTTTCATTATTCATTTAAGAATTGAGGTATAAAATATTTTTCATGATGGATAAATCAAATGAACCTCCGATGAATCGATCTAAATAATATTTGAGTTGCATTTTCATCAAATTTAAAGAATTATTTTACATTTAAAAAAAAAAAAACGTCAAATACACTTCACATCATATATGTAACTCTATAACATAATCAAGATTTCACATTCAATTAATTTCGAATTGACCAAAATTTGGAAAAATAAAATTGCCTAATAATCTTTATAAATGACCATTAGATTTCAGATATGCTGTAACTTTGACCTGTCGTAGTTGAGTTCATTTTCATCTTCATGCATTAAACTTTCTCTCTCTCTTTCTAGAAAGCGCAATAAATAACATCATATTTTATTTGTTTTACTAACATTTCAAACTAAATTTAAAAAAAAACAACTCTATGCTTATCTGTAGAGTTAAATTTTGTGAATAAATTTAATAATAGAAGAATATAACAAATATCACTTTTCAGTTAGGAATTATAGAACTCTGCAACTGAGTTAAATTAGCTTAAATTATAAAGAGAAGACTTTAATGCTTTTGAGAAAAAAGTCATGAATTATCAACCCTTCAATGACGTATAGTATAAATTTTTCAGTATAAATACTTAAAGTTCAGCCTTAAACATCATCACATTAAATAAAAGAACCATTCACATTAAAGTGGTTCTAGTTGAGATACAGTGAATTTCATTGTGTGAAAATATATCACACGATAATAAGCAAATAAAGAAACAAGCTACAAAAAAAATAATAAAGCTACAAAATCTTTACTTAAGCATTGTTTATTTTAAATATGAGTTTTAATGACAGATAATTGCCCAATGTGCTTTGATATCTAATTACAATAATATCAAATATCTCTTCCATTCATGTCATTTGTTTCATTTCATGAAAAGGCTATGAAGACAAATGTCTTATAAGTATTCCCTTATCTGGATTTAAAAATTGCTATGAGCATTTTTCATTCAGAAAATTTTACAAATGACTTTCCAACTGATACATCTGAAACAGTAAAAAAGTGTTTTTTCAATCTCATGGTTTAAACTCGGGTATCTTAATTCCAGACGAGACATTTTTCCTTATAAACAAGACATGATTAGCTTCAGTTAACTTTACAACATGGAACATGCGATATATGATGATATGATATTTAAAAAAAATTAAATATAGCTTTGTTATTATAATAAGAAATAAAAAGTAAAGAAAAACAAATTGCATTTGTATTCAGCTTATATTTAGTAAATCAAAATTTCTTAGCGCATAAATTACACACTTTTAAAATATTACTTTCTGAAAAAAATCTATGATTTTATAATTTGTATAGGCACATTGGGCTATATCAAAGACAAAAATGTCTCGAAATATAAGTTATCAGATAAAAATCTTATCAAACAGAAACCTTCGAAGAGATAAAATAAGGCTTACCAAAATCCAAATCCAGTTGCCACTTAAGAGATTGGCTCTCTGGGCCTGCTGGAAGATCCTTCGGGCGAGGGAGGGACCACAGGCTACCACCACCACGCGCACCTCACTACTGACAATGTCTGATACAGACTGGAAGAGCTCAGAGTCACTCGCTTGCTCGCTCAATCGCTTCTGCAAGTCACCTGAGAGGATGTGGTAAGAGCGGAGAGTCCGGGCGAAAGTCTCGTAAAAAGTAGAATCGTCTCGGAGGATGATGGCTCGACCCCAGCCATTGCTGTTGAGGAAGATGCCAGTTGCTTGGGCCAGTTCAGCAGCACTAGGGTCCAGACTTAGGTAGTAAGGATGGATAGTCTGGAACAACGCATATCACAGAAAGATTGTGAGATTATAAAAAGAAAGGTAGATCCAAAATTAATTTAAGAAATTACTTTTAATATCACCTTTATTCTAAGGTATTCAGTTGATGGGTTACACCAAAATATAAAAACGACAAATATTAGATAATACATTTTTAGATTTCAAACTTGAAAATGGAAACTACATTTGTAAACAAATTATGCAGAACTAAAGATAACAAATGCAATGAAAATTTCATTTGTTAGATCTATGTTAATAAGAAAGGTTCTCGATTAGGTGTAGCTTAATGCTATTATACATAAGAGAGGCTTTGTATACAATCAAATGGCGCAAACTAATTAGAAAGGCAGCACTTGTAGTCCCCAGAAGAATTAACTATTTGAAACACATTAAATGGTAAGAAAATAAGTAATAATACTTTTCAACGTCACGAGCATAACAGTATCTTGTTAACATGAATGTTAATATTCTTGTGCTCTCATCATTATTAACGTGCATCCAATTAAGTTGAAATTGTTTTGTACAATCTTTCAGTTTTGGTACAGCGTAAGAGTGCCTTTTCATTTCATCCTCTTAACCTTACGACGTAAAAAAATGTCTTGTTATAAGCATGCCAAATATGTTAGGAGAATTGGAGAAGCAGGCAATATCGCTTAAATAAAAGGTAAACCCGGGTATATTCCAATTTGAAGTTGGCAGAATGGTGCTCTATTTTCCAACATAAGCGATAAAAGTAATTCTTACCATCGTTCTTTAAAGCAGTTAATAAATTTGTGTCTTGGTTTAAAAATGGTTATTTATTTTTATTATGATTAACAACTATTTAATTATTTTTAAATAAAATATCCATTGTCTTTTTAGATCCTTTAATTGATTTTGCCTCGATTAATACATGCTATATATCCCGCATATTAGTCTCCCAAAGAGATTTCTTTTAAATTAAAACTGTAAACTTTGTATTTTTTATCATAAAGCAGAGTTGTGCTGTTTCTAATATTTTCTGAAAATATAACTTCAAATTCAAGTAATGAATAGAAGTCGCATATAACTCCACTTTTGTTCCCCTACAATATACTACAAAAAATAGCTAAAAACATATTCATTGTTTGGTATTGAATTATTTTACTAATTTCAAAAAGTCCTAAATACAAATAACATTAGAATTCAAAACTAAATATAGTTCGACTAGTGATGAATATATTTTCAATCAAAATTATTAATAGTGTAGTTTTTATTTCATAGGTTGTCAATCTTTCTTCTACCGAAATATTATAATGCCTTCGTTATTCCCATGGACGATAAATTTTATTTCCCTCTTTTGGGATGTCATTCATAATTTTATATTTTATTTTTATGTTGCTTTATGGCTTTTTTATTTAGATAAAATTTCCAGATTTACACATAACTGAATTATCTAGAAAGATTACAAAAACTGTATATTACCGTATGGTCTCTGTAGCACCTAGTAACGGTTTAATTAACCTTTGTTTGCAAAACATTTCCGTTGAGCAACAAACTAACCAAACCTAATACTTATAAATTATTCACGAATCCTTCAAGTTTGAAAACGTTCAGAGAAATCTGTAGTTTTTATACGTGGGCTCATCACTTTAAGTCCTGACTTAGCATATCGAACCGAATTGAAAAAAATTAGAGAGGAATTTTTAAACGCTTCTAATAATGTTCCCATGACAAAATTTAGAAATTTTTTAAAAATATTCAAATATGGTTAAATTTGCGTAAGAGACTTATCTTCCATTATAATTTGTGTAAGTGTTCTATTTGTACTCAAAAAATGTTAAAGTATAAAATTTTAAAATACTGTAACTGAAAGAGATTGATGGTTAAAAATCGGAGGCTGTAATTATTTTCATTCCGGCACGACAGTCTGGTCTCTTTTAATAAAAATTTGGATTCACTAACAAGATTTTTACAGATAATATAATAAGTACTTTTGATAACAAAATATTGCTAGATACACACACAGATTATTTTTATTTTCTTAGAATCAAAGAAGTTCGTAAGTTATGGTATTCAAAAATTCTCTGTATGAAAAACTGTAGATACAATTTACTAACAGTTTTGTTGAAATCGTATCGCACATGTTTTCCTATAACTCTATAAAATCTTTATTCGATTCCTATATACTATTAGCTCTCACTCTCTCTTTCTCTCTCTCTCTCTCTCTCTCTCTCTCTATATATATATATATATATATATATATATATATATATATATATATCTTGTTCAATATTGCTTAAATATTTTTTTATTCCTCCACTTAAGTTCAAATTATTATTTTTTAACTTGTAGAGTGGATGTAACACTTGATGTTAATGCAGTTTTCTCAAATATTATAATTCATTAATTAAATTTAATAAATTAGTTTCGTCTTTATTTATCATTATTAAATTTATTTATTTTTATTATTTTAGTAGTGTAAATGAGTTTATAATTTTCTTTGAAAGTTCAACTTTGTGGTTTTGAAATAAATTAGTGAAAGAGAGGGAAAGTATATATATATATATATATATATATATACTTTCCCTC
>JAPDSC010023927.1:237062-254348 GCA_026290005.1 Latrodectus geometricus
CATTTTAAAAAAAATTGATGCACTTTTTTGTTTTTAAAAAATTCTAAGAAATTTTTTATAAACCACTTTTTCTAAAAATGTTGGAATATGATTTGTGCTCATAGCAATAATAAAATAACTGACGCTGTATTGGGCAACCTGTACTCTACAGAATATCTAAACTCAATCAAGAATGTTTATCCACCAAACAAATTATTTGTTACCTGTTATGATATTTGAATACACTATCAATCATGACATACATACGCACATAGATGTGGAGACGAGTCCCGGACTGTAACTTAAGGCAGGCAGCAAACCGTTGCTCAGACATGGTGCATGACTACCAGTAATCGACGAGCGTCCAGCAAACATCCACAGAATGACGTCACACATGAGCAAATTGAGACAGACCTCTCAGTCAAACGAAATACGCAGCATGTTTAGTTTTGCGACTGTTCGTATTTACTTCCAATTCACGTGGTTTTATAATATTAGGACAATAAATTTTCTGTTGAAATTGAAGAATATATCATTGAATATTTTAAAATAAGTTTATTTTAATAACTCAGTATGTGTTTTAGAATCTTTTTTTTTCTTTTATTATGTATATAGATTTCATTATTTTATTTGATTATATCTTTCAATAAATAATAACAATAATAACTTGTGAGATCCATGTGATAGAAATTATTTCGATAAAAACAAAACAACTGTGTGAAGATTTATTTGGATTAACCAACAATAGTTATTAAAAATTCTTTGATAAGATTTCACAATATTTTTAAAAATTTTATATTTTCATTTTAGTTAAATCTTACTCATTGAAATTTTTTTAATATTAGATAAGTATTTTAAATATAGTTTGAGTTATACTCCTTGATTTTAATAAAAAATTATCTTGAATTAATGATATTTTTGATCAAAACCTACATTTTATTTCTAACAAGAAAATTTTTGGATTACTATTTTTGCATTACATATTTGAATGTCATTAAATAGCATGTGAATTTTAATGTGGTAAATAAATTCATTTGTATTATTATTTAAATTATTAAATATTTATTATATGGAAGAGACAATGGGTAGAATGAAATATAATTATAAAATGAATTAGTACTTTTCATTTAATGCAAATGTAGGCATGCATAATTATTTTTACTAACCATTTTTGTAAAATGATTTCATAAAACAATTCAATCAAAATCAATAATCATAGTTTAAAAATTCATCCGCAAAAAATACTTTTAAATTTATTTTATATAGATTAGATGTGCCATCGAAATTAAGTTTTAGAAATGTTATTTAAATTTTTTACATGTAAGAGAAATCGCTATTTTAGAACTCTTATTAATAACTGGGAACTTTAGACTTTTAATAAAATTATTTAAATTGGAAATATTATCCTAATAGATTTATTATGTGAAAATCTACACGAATGTGCAGTAAAATATATTGCAAATAAAAAAACAATAATATTGGTATTCAATTTGTAAACAAACTTTCATTGACCAATGTTTAGAGTGATGTCATTAATCACATGATTACTTCGAGTTTGCCAGGTATGCCAGAGATACCTTGAAATCCACAAGCAATCTAATGATCCCATCTGTATAAGATTAACGGGTTTGATTTGAATGCTCGCTTATCACCAAGTGCTTCGTAATTTTGAATCATAGTCAGATGAATCGAGGTTACAAATTAGATTGCATTTTCCTTTCCACGTCAGTGGAAGGACTTTGGACGTCACAGATTAACGTTTCCACCCCATGGAACTGGAGCAATCTAGTGAAGGAGAATGTGGTCACCCTCTGAATCACTCACCACGGCAAGAGACGCTTCACTTAGTTGTTCTTACGGGAAGTGGCGAGGCTCTTATCTATCATAACAGAAAAATGGTTATTCAAATTAATGAGGATTAGCCATTTATGGTGATACGGAATGATTTTTCTATGCTGCTAAATTGATATTAAATCCAAAAAATGACTCAAAGAAAGTAGAAAAGCACTGCATGTGAGTACTAGATAAAGTTGGGGGAATTATGTTAATCGGTTAAACAAAAGTTGTGACAAAATAAATCAAATTATCTAAGTAAAGGAAACAGAAGGAATACTTTAATGCTACCACTAATGAGATTATTATTTGATTTTTCTATGAAATGAGAATCAGATATTTCAAATAATAGATTTTTATAACATTATTTTCACTTGTGTATAGAAAATTTACTTCCTCTCTTTTCATTTATTTAAACCCTCTTTAAATGTAGGGTTGTTTTTAAGGCTACATAATAAAATAATAAGCTTTTTAATATACTTTCTAAGGAATTAATTGTGAATTTATATGAATGTTTCCTTAATTGTGGAAGCTTGAATAAATTTGGTAAATACAATAAAAATAATTAATTGAATAAACTTACGAGAATATAGTTTTCCTGAAAAGAATCCTGGTGAATTTCTTTCTCTAAGAATAAAATAATTTTTTTATGTCATTAAAAAAATTTCTAGGAAGTGAGGAGTTGAATAAATAAAATTTAATATCGATTTTGCATATATTTTTTATGTGAGAATATATCATACATACAAATACCTTTGCAGCTTCTTTTGTACGAATAAATTTTATGATTTTGATAGTAAAACATTTCAATTATTTTCTTGGTTTATTACTAGTGATTATCTTAATGAAATAAACTTTATGAAAAGGTAATAATGCTGAAAAAAACTCGAGTAATCTTCTTTTGATGAGCATAAAATATTTTGCTAACATCAATAAAAAAGTTCCTCTGAGAGAAAAAGTTAACCAAAATTTAATATCAATATTCGTATGTACGATGTATAAATTTTTCATAAGAATATGTATTTGATATGAATAAATGACTTAAGCTCTTTCCTTTATACGATTAAGTACATGATTTTATCAATAAGTAAAATGTTTCGATTCCTACTTTTGCTTATAACTAATAGTAGTTTTAAATAATATAAACTTCATGAAAGTATGAAGAAAATAATCCTGGTAAATTTCTCCCCCTAAGCATAATATTATTAATTTGGTCACACCATAAAAACATTTCCCAGAAGAGGGAAGGCAGATAATCAGAATTAAATATCGATATTTGCATACACGATATTTATCTCTCAATAAAAATGTTTGGTACATACGAATAAATTCGCATCCTCCTTTATGGGAATAAATAAACGACTTTAGAGGTAAAATGTTTCAACAGCTTTAAAACTAGGGAGATTATTTGAATTAAATAAACTACATGAAAGGGAAATATAATTTGTGACGATCAAATAAGAATTAAGAGTTGTTCACTTACTTTCGCCGACTGGTCTTCGTAGCTGCTGGACATTGCTACCACGGGGATCTTGGTATACGCTCCCAGAAGAGAAACATAGAAGGAGAGAGGGGGTCCCACAAACGACAAGAAAACGGCGGGTGGGGGTTGTTGTTTCTTCAGAACGTTGCATAAATTCACGAGGAGACTCTGAGCTGTCCGGGGTGCGTGGAAGGGGGTCGCCAGCAAGGTCACATCCTTCTCGAAGAGCTCTCCGCTGTCCGCGTCGCTGACCGCTTTGCGGAGGGCACCCCTCAGGTCTCCCTGGCTGTCGGAGGGGAAGATGGACATGAGGTGGAATGGCATGGCGCGGACGGCCGGCATGCAGATGACCCACAGGAGAAGAGTGGGGAACATGGTTCGAGTGTTAAGGGACACGAGAGGGGGGTGCCGTCATCCCACCGCCCCCCTCCGTCAGGCGCGGCAATCTTTTCAGTGGATGATCGCTCATCTCGGGCCTCCGCTCTGCGAGCAAATGAACATCCCAAATCCCGAGCGCCGTTCGCAGCGCCATCCGCCGGTCACATTTGTCATCAGTCAATGGCTCACTGGATCAAAAATATTAACCTTGATTTTTTTTTTTCACATCACCTTGATACATTTAACCAATCACAGAGCAGAAAAATTTGCAAACAGAAATCAAATTTGTTTATTTTGTGGTAGACGAGCTAAATTTATTAAGCAATGGCAAAATTTTCTCCATAATTAATTTAAATGGCCAATTTTCGAAAAATTATTTAATTTTTATTATAAATATATCGCTCAATTTTAAACAAACTGAAATATTCAGTGAGAAAAATTTAATCTCAAAATAGTTTACATCTTAAAAAGAATTAGTGTTTATAAGAATTTTTATTTAATATAAATTCATAATCATGTAATTATAAAAAATTTAATGGAAAATTAAATTTAGCTGATAGAAAAAAAAACTTTCTGACTTTATACGGGCTATAGTCTCCTTGGAATTTATATAATTCTTGGAATTATATATTCTCAGTTCATTTAAATATTTGCTGAATGATAACAATGATTAATGAATAATTATCCACTCGTTCATCCTTTAACAGAAACAGAATGCTGGACCCAATATTTGTCAAACTGATTTCAAAATATTTTTTTATAATTTTTAATGATAAATGTTTTCAGTAAATATTATCAAATAAATGTTTGCTATTTTTATATAGGATTGAAATTACCTACATGAAGTAATCAAAAAGTTTTTCATATCAAACTTCAAGATTTTACAAGAACAATGTACTAAAATAATTCAAATTGTTCACATGTATCACACTATTTACACTCTGTTAAAGTATCATTACAAAAATTTTAAAGTTTACTGTCAAAAATATAAGACTTAAATTATTTTCTTCTAACATCATTTTATAATAGTGAATGAAATAGCATATTTATTAAATATTAATAAAAAATGTCTTTGAGAGTCATTCAAATGTCATAAAAACTCATTCTTTAAAAAATATAAGGATTTTAATTTTCGAAACTTCTGCTATCAATGGAATCAAAAGGTTTTGTGAAATATTTTACATTGTGTGTTAATTTATTTTTATTTGTTTTAGAGCTCTGTTGATAGTATCTTAATAGTTTTGGGGCATACTGTATGAGAAAAAGTATTATATTTGTGTTCATTCATTTTCGGCACCAACTTAAAGAGCATAATTTAACAAATGTTTTAACATGTCATAAATCAATTTAATATGACTGGATTTTGCATGCAACATTCAATTCTAAAATAACTTCACTTCATTTGCCTGTTATTTTTAGAACTTTTAATTAATTCTAAATTAATACGAGGAATTCATAATATGATCCTATTCAAATTTCTGTGATTTTAATTATTTACTCATTTTCCATGCCTTATTAAGTTAACTATACTTATTTGTTGAAATAAGACAAATGCGTTATTAATTTATTCGCATCACATAATTATTTTAAGAAATTTTCTTTGCTGAGAAAAATATTTCTCCTGTATTGAATTTTAATAATGACTGGAATACTGATAGAGCATTTCAAAAGACTTACATTTAACATAACTCTTACAGTTATAAGTTTGCTTTACAATTAATCTAGCTACTTCTATAAAAAAAATCAACATATTGGCTCGCATCACCAATTTGCATAAATAAAACATTTATTCAATTTGTCCACCGAATATTTGAGTTAAGAACGACTGGACAGAATAAAATAACACTTATATGAATGTCCCTGACTAATCTAAAACCAAGGCGATGTTTAATTTGATTTCGTGCACTTTGTGTTTACAGTGTTTGCAAATAATTTAACTAATACTTAACGCTGATTTTAACACAAAGTTTTTTTGTCCTCTGTGATTAATTTAAGCGATGTACCCACTTCCTGATACTCTTCTCATATCTCGAACGGCTCTGGTTTTTCCTTCTTTTAAAATTGCTATTATAACGTGTTGCCTCTGTAGGTTGAGAAAATTGTGCTAAGCATTAGTTTTCCATTTCTTTCTATATTTGCAGAATGTAATTTTTATAAAGACTAACGACATTTATTTTTCAATTTTTTTGAAAAAGTATTGCTATTATTAAAACGTTCTTACGAAATGAAAGTTGAAAATGAAGTCTCATAATAAAGACTTCATTTCGTGGTGCAAAGTCAAATAACAAAGTCAAACAAATAGCAAAATTTTAAACAAAGTCAAAATATATTGATATTTTTCTAAATCAAGTTAATAAATAAAGTACATCAATATTTTTTAAATCATAAATTTTTTTTTATTTCTTTGAAAACTATGCAAGTATTTTATACTGAAAGCTACGGCCAGCAAAAGTTGTAGCTTGACCCACTAATGCATATACATAATTTACAAAATTTAAAGCGTCCATTTGAATTACTTGCATTATTTTTTATACACCAAAATATTAAAGTAGTTCAATTTTTCTTCCTTGTATGTTATACCCTTTATGTCCATAAATTAAGAATAATTGAGAACCACACGAAAATTTAATTATTTTAGAATTTTTTACACAAGAAAAATTTAGAATTTTTTACCCAAGTTTTCAAGAAAGGTATGCAAATTTCAGGGAACCGCAGATAATGTCTCTAATACGTCACATCGACAAATATGCTAGAGAAAGGTGAATATTTGCACAAAAGTAAAATTATTCATAATTGTTCATAAAATTATTCATTCTGTTAATATCTCAGTACCATAACCAAACAGATATAACACAAAAGAGACACGTAAATGTTTTTTACATGATGGAGTTATCAGTCGTTCAGAGTGTGGGTGTCCTCAGATGGAAGTCGAGGAAATTGTTCGCAGACGTAACAGTACATATCACCTCCGAGTTACAATGGCGTATGAAGGTAGGTATTTGACAATTATTCCCAAAAGAAATTATTGCCTGACGAGACAAGTAAAAGAATAACTACCTTTTATTTGTCTCGTCAGCTATCTAAACTCACGGGTGGCACAGTTTCCAGGTAAACCATATAGAAACATTTGAGAAATATTAATCTTTAGTTCTCAAGCCTGATGCGTATGTTTAACTCACTGCAACTGTTTGTCGAAAGCAAGTAGACTTGAGTAGAGAACATACAATATGGACATCGTCACAATGCGCTTGCGTAATGTTATCCGACGGGTCCAGGTTTAGTTTACTGTTTGTCTACCTTTGGAATTTAATATGGAGAACACTAGATACTTAGGTTACCATCTTGATCTTCATCTTCTTCTTCTTGAGCTTGTCAGATATGTGGCTCTTCTGCATTGTTGCATTTTGTACCATGCTCCAAGCCCAATTTTTACCTAGTTCTATTGTCTTGGGTCATCTACTTTGTTTATAAAGTCTGATAGGCCCTCAATGGAGTTTAGGTGTAACTCTTTAGGATATGGATTACCTAGAGTAGTGAATCTTGTAAGGGCAAGAGCATCACACTCATATAGGATATGATGAGCTGATTCTACCCCTGCGTGGCATTTCCTACAAATTGGTTCCTGATCTTGATCTTACAATTGAACGCTATGGTGGTACACGACTGCTCGTTTAAGGTGGAACTATACTGAGCTCTAAAACAGAATTGCAAATTCAGATTCAGACTGGTCATATTTATATATATAGATATCCTGGAACAATATGTACGATTTTAAGAGTATCATGGGAACAGAATTTGTATTTATAGATATCAATTCCACTCCTCCTCGAAAAACCTGTCCACCTATTTTCTAATCATGATGGCCCGCATTCTCACCTGACTTGAATTTGGTAGATCATGTGTGAGATATGTTTTCCGACGTCCCACCGATCACCACCAGGATATTTAAAGAGTGTTGCTTGGTACGTAAAGTTCCAATCTTCCACGAGATCAGTTTGATAATATGATACACAATGCCTAGGCATTATACGGTCTGTATCGTAACTAATGGAAGACATATAATATGTTAACAGTCATATCAAGCATGTAGTAATGACTGTTATAAAAGAAATGCTTTTTATAATCGGCTCAAGAAGCAACAATCGTAACTTTTATGAATGGCACATCACAAAAACGCATATTTTTCATATTATTTACCTTTTGTTTGATAAATGTGCTTTATAAATACAAAAATATTTCATTAATGATCATATATATATATATATATATATATATATACAAGGTGATTCTAAATTGTTTTTACAAATTAAGAGGGGTGAAAGTACTCATCCATACAGGCAATATAGGAACATAGTGACGCATTCTACTCTGAGAGGAAGAAAAGAAAAAGAAGGAACGCATCAAGAATCTATCACTTATTTACTGTATTCAAATTTAAAAAGAGAAGAAGCAGCATTTTACTCTTATTTGTTACCAAAGAAAGCCTATCAAAGTAGACATTTCCCTTTAAAAATGGCACAACATCATCGCTTCTGCATTATTTGTATAATATCGTCTGGAAATTTTCGTGCATACTATCAAGCATGATGGATTGGACTTAGAGGATCTGTGATTTGGGTTCCTCTCTCTCCGGACCTCAACCCACTGGACTTTTTCTTCTGGAGCCACATGAAATTTTAAGTGTATAAGATGCCTGTGGACTCAGCTGAAGATCTCGTGGCTATAATCGGTGTTGCTGCAGGTGAAATTAACATAACACCAGGAATCTTCAAGAGGGTGCACCAGTCGTACCTTCGCCGAGTTATCTGTGCAACGATATATGTGACACGTGGTCAGCATTTTGAGAATTTTCTGTGAGCTTTTCATTCAACAATAAATGTGATTGTGAAACCTTTGATATTTTTCATTCGCTTACCCAACATTGTTGTATGCTCAGGTATTTCCACTTTTCTGCCTCACAGAGTAGAATATGTGGCCCTATGTTCTTATATAATTATTGCTTATCTGGATGGGTACTATCATCCCTCTTAATTTGTAAACACAATTTAGAATCACTCTGTATATATATATATATATATATATATATATATATATATATCAGGGGTGGCCAGGACGTCGACCGCGAAGACATTTTAGGTTGCGCGCGCGACCCTCTCGATAATGACCTCGGATATTAACAATTTAATTTATCTCTTATGACATAGAATTAATGAATTATTTAAAATTAAAATTTTCTACAATTTACGCTTTAAAACCTAAAACAAATTGTGCAAAGTAATACAATGAATTTGTCGTTTTACAAAGGAGAATCAAATAGAAACAACTTCACAAAGTGGGATGCTCAGATTATATCCAGTAGCCGGCGCGATGATAGCGAAGTGACGAATTGACTAGTCTACCCGTCACACCAGCCACAGTTTCAGTTCTCATGAGTTAGTTCAGTTAATTGTCTTACGTTGGAGATCTCTCGCTGCCTACCGCACTGATACGATAATTTGTTGTTTTAACAACCCATCCAAAATGACTCAGCCAGGTACCAGTGCTAAGAGAAATAAAACATCCATTATCACAATGCTTGGAAAGATGGTTTCTTTTTTGTTATGGTGAGGGAGAAATGTGTTTGTCCCATATGTAACTCAAATGTGGTACTTCCAAAAAAATCAAACGTTGAAAAACATTTTAAAATCATGCACTTAAAATACACTACAGGCCTCCCAACCTGTCTAGTGGTTAGCGTAACTGACTACGGATAGAGAAGACTTGGGTTCGAATCCCGGCGCGGACATGGATGTACTTTCTCTTTCTCTCTCTCTCTGTTTCTTGTCCTTTCCTCAGATGATGGATGAATGTGGCTCACCCTGTAAATGGGTTTGTGGTGGTGTGGCGTGGGTGATGCTACTCGTACCTCCGTGTATTGGTTCACAGGTGCCCACCGAGTGACGATGAAATAAGTAGCAGTTTCCGGCCTTGTTGCGGCAAATGGGCTAATGTACTTACTTGCTCAAGGGTGCCCGCCATTAGAAATAAAAAAAAATACGCAACAGACTTTCCAATTGACAGTGAACTTCGAAAAGTTAAAGTACATGAATTAAAGTCGAATTTACATTTACAGTAATCGTTATATACGAGACCAGGCACCAAAGCTAAAGCAATAACATTGGCGTAGTTTAAAATTACGGAAGTTATGTTGAAGCGAAAGAAAACATTCGAAGATGGAAAATTCATAAAAGAAACTTTCTGCAAAGCGGGAGACGTGCTTTTCCAAAATTTTAAAAATAAATTTGAAATAATATCGTCAATAAATAATATTCCTTTGTCGCGGAGCACTGTGATGCGTTAGACTGAAGCTATGAATAAGAATTTGGAGGATTCATTAAATGACGATTTAAAAACTTGTAAGTTCCTATCCACTTCAATTTGATGAATTCACGGATATTAGTGACAGTTATGATTTTTGTGAGAATAGTTTTCGAAGATGACTTCAAAAGAAGAGTTATTAACTATAATTCCATTGAAAGGACAAACGAGAGGACAAGATATCTACAATTCATTTAAAAACTTTATTGATAAGACAGGATTTCTAATACATAAATTGGTCTGTTACAACAGGTAGAGCTCCAGCAAATGTTTTGGAATCGAATTAGTTTTATTGCCTTGTGAAATAGAAAATTCCCAGTTTTACCAGCTATCATTGCATTACACATCAACAGATATTGTGTTCAAAATTACTTAAGTCTAATGATACAATGCAAATTGCTTTTAAAATCGTCAATTCAATTCATTCAAGAAGTCTTCAGAGACAACAGTTTCGGGTGCTTTTGGAAGAAACTGAATCAGAGTACGGTGATCTCTTATTGCACAGAATCGTGAGGTGGCTAAGTCATGGAGCGATTTTAAAAAGATTTTGTTTCTGTTACCAGAAATAAAAAAAAATTCTACAAATGAAAGAATAGCATTGTAGATAAGAAATGACTCATGAAACTATCTTTTATCTGCGATATCACTGCAAAACTAAACGACTTAAGATAAATCTACAAGGAAAGAATAAATGTTTAAAAGACATGATGAACAAGATTAAAACTTTCAAAAAAACTATAAAAAGGTATGCTTCTCAATTAAGAAAAAATGAATTGAGATACTTCAAAAACATGGAGGAAGAGTGCATCCATAATCCAAATCGAGACTTCAAAGATTTCGTCGAAGACTTATATATTCTGTTTGAAAGGTTTGAAAGAAGGTCGTTGACTTAATTAGGTTGGAAAATATCATAAAATTCAGTATATTTCCATTAAATGAAAACATAAACATTGTTGTGGAGTATTTGAAAAAATAGATGCCACATCAGTCACGATCAAGGAAGAAATTATTTAATTAAGATGCGATATATTTCTTAAATCCAGAGCACATCTAGCGATATTGATTTTTGGAAATTAATGTCTGAGGAAACGTTTTCCGAATATTTACAAATCGTTTTTTTTATTTGTAATCATATTTTGTATAGACATATCTTTGTGAAATTGCTTTTTCAACCATGAACGCAATAAAAACCAAATTTCGGTCACGTTTAACAGATTTAATTTCGCGTTTACGCATTGCAATAAGCTCGTATTAGCCACTATATCATAAACTTGTCACAGATATACAATGCCAATTTCAACTAAACGCAGTGAATAGGATGGTCAGCTTTTAGTATATGAATATTTTGATTACTTTCGTCAGTAAATTTTTATTTTGTAAATATTAATATAAATTCTTTTTTCTAAAGATTAGATAATTTATTTTTTCTTGTTACCGAAAATAAATATATAAACATGTACGTTACGTTAATTTAACTCTGTCATTGGTAGACAGCCTTCGACTTTTTAAATGTGTAGTAGACCGCGGATCCCAAGTGATTAAATTATCAAAAACTTTTGGCTGGATAGATCCTGAGAAATCAGTACCCAGAACAACCACCTTTGGCAGTAATAACAGTAGTTATACGCAGGGCATTGAGTCAAACAGAGATTGGATTGCATGTGCAGGTACAGATGCCCATGTAGCTTCAACACGATGCCACAGTTCATCAACCATAGTGACTGGCGTTTGGTGACGAGCCAGCTGCTCGGCAACCATTGAGCAGACGTTTTCTATTGGTAAAAGATCTGGAGAACGTGCTGGCCAGGGCAACAGTCGAACATGTTCCGTATCAAGGAAGGTCCGTACAATACCGGAAACATGCAGTCGGGCATTATACTGCTGAAACGTAGGGTTTCGCAAGGCTCGAATAAAGGGTAGAGCCACGGGTCTTAACACACCAGAAATGTAACGTGCACTGTTCGAAGCACCGTCAATGCGAACAAGAGGTGACCGAGAGGTGCATCCAATGGCACCCCATACCATCACGACAGGTGATGGGCCAGTATGACGATGACGAATGCACGCTGCCAGTGTGCGTTCACCACGATGCAGCCCAGCACGGATGCGACCATCATGATGCTGTACACAGAACCTGGATTCATCTGAAAAGATGACGTCTCCCCATTCATGCGCCCAGGTTCGTCGTTCATCACACCATTGAAGGCACTCTTGTCTATGACGCAGCGTCAAGGGAATCGTAGCCATGGTCTCCGAGCTGAGAGTCCATGCTGCTGCAAATGTCGTCGAACTGTTCGCGCAAACACTTTTTGTCTTCCAAACGACCCCGTTTCTTGACTCACGGCTCGTGACGTGGTTGCACGATCCATTACGGCCATGCGGATAATATGCCTGTCTTCTCGGCTGCTAGTGATAGGTGGCCGTTGAGATCCCGCATGGCGTTCCGTATTGTCGTCCTGAACCCATCGATTCTATATTCTGCTAACAGCCATTGGATCTCGACCGTCGTGAGCAGTAATACTGTGATATGATAAACCGCAATCCCAGTACGCTACAATTCGACCTTTATCAAAGTCAGAAACGTGCTGGTACGCATTTCTCCTTCTTACATGAGGCATCACAACAATTTTTCACCAGGCTACGTTCAAATGCAATTGTGTATGAGGAACCGGCTGAACAATTTCCTCATTTAAACACAATGTAGGTGTCGCTACTGGCGCCTGCTTTGTCTGAATGCGCTGAAAAGCTAATCATTTGCACATCACAGCATCTTCTTCCTTTCGTATAAATTTCACGTCTGTAGCATGTCGTCTTCTTGTGCAGCAACTTTAATGGCCAGTAGTGTATTTATAAAATCTTATATATACAAAACATTTAATATCATTTTAAATTATATTTGTAAATTTATGAAGTTATTATTTAATTGTATTCTATAATTATTTTTGTTGAACTAAGTATTTAGAAAATTGCTGATTTGAAGTAATATTTTAATCAGTCATGTTTTTTGTGGAAAATGTTTGGTTACAATAGTCGTATTGAAAATTAATTTGAAATATTTGAAATACGCTTCATTAAGATGAAAGATGTATTTCACGTATTGAACGGCATATTGAAAAGTTAATTTGTCATGTTTCTGTTGCTATCGATTCCATCAAAGTTTATGGCTCAAGAGTAAATTTTGAACCACTACGAGCACTTACCTTCGTAGTGGGAATGTTATTTATGAAATATTGAGCCAGAAAACTTCAAACGACATCAACATATATAAAATAAGAGATTATATGAAAACTGGTAGAGAAACGAAAGATACTGAACAACATTGTTCACATTAATGAATTCCATGATTATGCAAGATTATATTAAAGTATAATCGTACTATGAATTTAAATCTAAGAACAATTTGTTTTCTAAACTTTTATCGTTATCTGATCTGCTACTTAATTAATTCATTTGACTAGCATTGATTTTACATTTTATAAAGTTGTTTTTTTTTCTTTCTTAAGTTTCAGGTTAATATGTGTTACTGAGCAAAACATGAAATAAATCAATAGTGAATAATCAAGTCAATAGTGTAAATCAATAGTGTAAATCAATAGTGAATAAATCAATAGTGAATAAATTTACATATTTTTACAACTGCTTATAAAGTATTCTTTAATACTTTTTAATTATAATTTTTTTCAATAAAAATTTATTAAATTCCTGTAATACATTTAAATAAATGTAATGATACTTTTCAATAGCATTCATTTTAATCTCAAATAAAACTGGGTATCACAAAGATAAACTGTACAGCTATATATAATTTGATTCATTGTTATTATATTCTAAATTATCAGACTGAATAACTTCAGTGCGTGATTAAAATTAATCATTTACTTGGATTAACTTTGACCGAAGTAAGTGGGTTTAAATAACCAGATTTTATAAAAAGAATAGCAGTTTATTTCGAAAGAAATATGTAATTTGAAGGGATACTTTGACAAACAAGATTTTCGGAATGTTTGCATTCAAGCAATTTATAGCACATACCAAAACTTTTAAATTATTATATAAATTAAAAATAATTCAATAGTATTTCTGTAAACATTTTTAGATACTATTTTTGTCTTAATCCTAACCATATTATTCTGTTTTTATGGACCTATACTGAGAAGCCAATGAATGGAAACATCTGGTTCGATACTGAAGAAATGGTGTGAGTGGATGATAATCCTTTATAAACATGTCACAAACGGTTGAACAAAAATATAAAAAGAGTTGCATACTGAGATATATTGTTAGTTTTATGTTACATTTAAGAGTCTATGAGCCACATCCGGGTAGTAACACTCGCAGTTGTTTTGGAAATTCGAGCTCCGGCCTGCAAAACTAATATTTTAGGGATTTTAGTATCTTAATAAAATAAAAGTGTTAACACTCAAAGAATAAACAAAAACGTTTCTATTGAAGTAAGTGAATTTAAATTGGTTAACATTCTATTTTACGGTATTCTTGATATTATTTTTATATTTGTGTGAGTAATGGAACTATTTCTTTAAATTCCTAGTAACAACAAGAATTTATTTGCCATCGAGTGGCAACAAGAACAATGAACAGTGAGTTGAGCTCCATATAACATGAAGTGAAATACTGAAATTCTATGTCCCCGAATTAAATGGGAATTATAATGTTCGGCCCTTCTATATAATATTTTAACTTCTTTTTTTTGTGCTCCGTTATTAAATACATCGAAATAAATAATTTTCAAACCTAATCAGCTTTGTTTTTATTCCAAATTTATTAAATATGTTATTTCACTTAAAATTATGATCGCATTTTTATTTTGTATTTCAAACTTAAATTTATCATTTAGATTCGTTAATAAAATGTAAAAATAAATGTTAATTAATTATGAGTGTTGGTTAGAATAAATAATTCATTGATCGAAGTTATCCTGCCAAGTTATATGCATGTTACTGCTAAAGCTCAAAAACTGTTAATTGCTTGTTGTGACACATTTATAGAAAAATTATAATAAAATCTTGAAAAATGTTAAAATTAAATCTTTTAACATCATCAAAATGAGTCGTTAACGGTGTCCTGTTTAAAGTTATGGTTGCTGACTGAACTTCTTATTTTGCAAAGGTATGTTTTCTGCCATCTATGCCACCAAGATTTTCATATCACATTATAATCTATTTATAAGTGCTAAGGGTTTATATTGCGTTCGCTTCATAGTTTTACATTTCATTATACAATGCTTTAAAGAATGAATACTTCAAAATAAATAATCGAAGCAAATACATTTGTTCGGTGAGCTTTTAACGTGAATATGTTTAATGCATGAATAAATTTACAAGATCTCATACAAATTCCATCAAACGTGTATGATTATATCGGAAGATGTTTGTCAACCGACTATGTTTCGACTATTTGTCAATGTTTTAGCAGTTGCGATTGGCAATATAAGAATAATAGGAGACGGTAATAAAGGTAAGAGGAGATAATAAATATTCTGCAACATTTTTGTATGATTTATAAGCAATAAGTAATGTTTCTTTCTGATTAAATTATAGATCGACAGTAATATCATTAAATACAAATATAAAATAATAGCATCAAATAACAGAACTTTTCCAAACCCTTTTATTTCAACATCCCATGGATTCCTCTAACTACTAAATAAGAGCAAATATAAAAAAATTCTTAAATTTTTTGGAAATTGAAATTTAGGAAAATTACATTTTTCTTAGTTGTAAAAAAGGGTACAAAGTTATTTTATTTGACTAAGAAAAATATAATAAACATTACTTTTTTTATATATTAACTGTAAAGTGCAAGAATACGAGCGCAGTGCTCCATAGCTTTCTTAAAAACTATTTAGATATTAGATCATAAAAAACTACAAGGTATTTAACAATTTATTGGGTATAACGTTATTTATTTACGTTTAAATATTTACTGGCAATGCATCTTGATTTCTTTATATACAAATAATTTAATATGCAAATAATTTTGATTTAATTACATCTATACTTATAATTAAACAGATAGAGAGAAAGCTCGCTCTCATTCCTTTTCCAACCAAATGAAGTTAACTTTAAAAGAATTTTAATCAAAAAAATGAAAGAATAATTTTATTCTTTTCATATTCAATTCAGCTAAAGAATAAAAAAGAATTGTGACTATTTATGTGTGAAATTAAAGATTTTAAGGTATTAAAAATGTTAATTGATATCGTTCTTTGCAATAAAAGAAGCAGCATAGATTTTAAATATGGTCTTCAAGTTATTGCGTCTAAAATTAAAGCTTAAAATTCGAATTTACTTATGCTCTTAAATATTTAGGAATGCATATTAAAAAAATTTAATTGAAAGAATAAAATTTACTAGAAAATTAAGGTAAAAGATACGCTCTAAAAAAACATCGTATAATTATCGTAGTTGAAGCGTATGGATTTCTTACGATATAGCTGCAATTAAGAAGAGTATCATCCTGTGTTTGGTTGAAACTACAGAAAAAAAGTTTAACAAGGGTAAAAAATTTATTTTTTCTGAAAATAGTTATTCTTTGGAATCTTAATATTTTTATATTTAGTAATAATTCTGTATTTAAATTTTAAGAAATAAATAAATCAAATTGTTTATCATTTCCTGTATGAATGAAAAAAGTGATACAGATTTCTAAAAACGAAATGGTAAAAATAAAGATTATGGTCAAGGAGGTGCATTTGTCAATTTTCTCAACTCCTAACAGAGGAAGACATAGGGATTGGAATTCAGTTAACTTCCCTAAGTGGTGTAAATTGGCTCTTTCTGAGCAATGGGAACCGTGTAAAAAGTACGGAAAAATTGGAAGTATTTTTAAATCGCTGATCCTATCGATATGTAAAAACACAACAGACATTAAAATCACTGCTAATCTTTAAAATATTACAAATAAATACAAATTTAAAAAAATAGGCTGCAAAAATTAAACTGCATAAAACTTATAATTAAAAAACGAACAAAAGATTTTACAATTTTACAATTATTTACGAACAAAAGATTAGGTTTTTCTCAATTACAATTCTATTTAAGATGAATAAAATGATGAATCTATTTAATGATGAATATAAGTATTTAAAAATTCTTTATAATTTATATCATAAATAGAATTTTAATGCATTAAGTAGCAAAAACATTTCTTAAATAGAATTCACAGATTGCTAAAAAATGCTATATTTATTTTTCAAATTCCATCTAATGGTTATATAATAAAATACATCATTTTAC
>JAPDSC010023927.1:263625-295344 GCA_026290005.1 Latrodectus geometricus
ACTATCATTACTTAAATAGAAAAATATTTTTCTATTTAAGTAATGAAGCTATATTTACATCATTAAGTTGAATTCCCTTTGTACTGAATTCAAATACTCTCATTAATTTAAATAATCATGTTCACCTAACAAAATCAATTTATAATTGTAATCAGTGTACCTAACCTTGTCAAAGACTACCACACCACTGACATTGCCTATGCACTTTAAAAATTCCATGTGGTCTAATGTTCTTGTTAATGGAATGTTAAATAACAATAGTAAGAATATTAAATTTAAAAAAATTGTAATAATATTAGAAAAAAGAAATCCATTATTTTTCTGTAGAAAGCTGCAATGATCTCATAAAGTATCGATCGAGCAGTTTCAGATATATACTAGTTGAAAAGAGAGAAGATTTCGCACTTAATACATACTTTTGCTCTTTCATTTATGAGTTAAAGAGCGTTAAAAGTGGAATGCAACAAACAAAAAATTCAGCACATTTTACAGTTTTTCTTTGATAAAGGTGAAAATACAAACTAGGTAATTGAAAATATGAAGTTGGTAATTGGAAATGGTTCCATTAGCCGGTTTTGTGCAATTTCGGTATCGTAGATTCAGTTCGGGTACTTTTTATGCTAAAAATGGCGCTCGTCCTCGAAATTGTCCATAAAATATGAAAAATTATCAAAGTTGACTCTTGCTAAAAGTCGTAGCAGCTATCTCCCGAAACCTAAAGATTGACCTTAATTGTTTTTTGCTAAGGGAATCCGAAACAAGCTACAGAGACAAATGTTCACGTAAAAAGAATGGATTTCTTTTTCCCCATTATAATGTTAAAGATAAACCAATAAAAAAGCAACAAGTAATAAGCTGACATCTGTAGAGTTGGTATCACTTTTTTTCTAAGTTTTTATTGATAACATATGCTTAGAAGCTAAAATGGGGTTCTGCTGTCTTTTTGAAATATATATATTTGAAATATGATAAAAATAGCTCGCTATATTCTGCTTCTAAATGTTTTCTCCATTTCATAACAACTACACTGGTAGAACTATTTTACTTGCATTAACTTTCGGTTTCTAATAGATTCAAACAAGTAGGACAAATGTCTGTTAAATTCCCTCAAAATATAGTCTCGGATACCACTCTTTCTTCTGCATTTGAATGTGTACCTTTTCTGATAATATTTGAAATTCTTTTTTTTTTAATCAAGAAACGTGTATAAAGTTTCGAACAAGTGCAGTGCAAATGAATTTGTAGATTAAAGCTGAAAAAATGCAAGAATCGGATATTAGTTTCATAATCATTCAAATATTTAGCTTTATTTTTAAATAATGTTTAAGACAAAATATGCGTCAGGATTCTAGCAACTTACTATAAACCTTACGTTACCCACTTGGTATAAAAACGAAATAAAGATTGTCTCTGAGGTAAAATCAAGACGTTTTACAAAACTCTATAAGCATCAACCCCACCAATGGGTTAAGCATATATTTATTAGTTAACTATTCTTTGCGATAAACAGTTAAAATTTATGAGATGTAGTAATTCGAAAATTATGTAAAACAAATTAGCATTAAACTTTTATTTAAGATGCAATTTTCTGGAATTTTGAATAATTTTCTTAGTTTGCGAGTTTAACAAATTATGCGTAGATTTATGGCTATACAACCTCACTTTGCAGTGATAAAGCTTTATAAAATAAATGGGTTTTCACGTTCAAACTGTAATTAACTGATAAGAAGTCACTTTGAGGATAATGCTCTTTAATTAAATGCTCAGTTTTCCTATACTACAGTTTCATTTCTACAGTGTCTCAAGCTCGCTGTGTGTGCGCGGTTGATACATAATCACACTTTCTCTGGTCTATCAGAGCTTTTCGAAAAACTTTTCAATGTTTCACAGTAGAGTATCCTTTCATTAAGAAAGGACCTAGTGAAGATGTCATTTAAGCAGATCGTCATCCGTTGTCACAGTAGAGGCAGTCATTGGCTCGGGAGCTTGAATGAGAAGGTAGATTATCGATGTTGCTATGGAAACATTGACGTCAGAAGCGTGTAGTCCTTGGCGTATTTCGAATAATTTAGTTAAAATACAGCCAAGGGAGAAATTATCGCCAAAATCATAAGAAGGTGCAGATTTAAGCAGATAATTTTATTCTAGAATTTATTCGATTTCTTATTAATGGATTTTTTTAAAAAATAAGTCCATTAAATCATTGTTTGTTTTTTTTAATTTGTTTATTATCCCTTCTTTATCATCTTGATCCACTCTCTAATTTATAATATATAAATTTTGTAATATATATTTCTAATTAACTGAACTTCTTAAGAATAGTTCAGATTTTTTTTAAATAATATTAATCCCATTTTCAATTTATTTAACAGATTTTATCATATTTTTAGAAAATTATTGATGAATCATCAGATAATCATTGTTCTGAGTTTATAAAATACTCCAAATATTTTGATTTACAGTGCAGTATAATTCTGTGTAATAATTATGAAACATGTATTGTGAATGCATGTTGTTTTAAACCAACAAATATTAATTAGTTTGATCTAAATTAGATTGGATTCAAATTTTAAAACTTAGCTCAAATGATATTATCATTCTGATTAAAATAAATGGACCATTATCTTATAGAAACTCCTGATATTTCTCCTATTCAACAAATTATTCATATAAAACAAAAATATTTAAAGAATGACATTTAGAACCCAATTTTAAAAATGAAATATCTCTGACAAGTTTAAAATTTAAGGGATGGTTCAGATTTTTAAGAAACAGCACAAATATGCAGTAAAATAGAAAAAGAATTCTATTTATAATTCAAACTTTCTTATAAAAATTCTTAATTTGAATGGCAATGATAAAAAAAGTTCCCATTTAAATTAAATGAGAATTCGTATACTTTCCAAATTAAATTATCTTCCATAAAGTGCTTAAAAGTAAAAGTCAAAACATCCTTGGCTTCTTTCAGAGATATATCGCCAAATTCTGTTGAACCTGGTTCCATCTTGGCGAATAATTTTGCGCAAATCTTCAGAGATCTCAGACATGTTTGTACAAGTCTGACGCGTAGTAACTGAAAGAGGAATTTTGCGTGGTTCACTGATCAAAATTTCACTTGGATGGAGATGATGAGCGTATGGTGCAGAACTCCTCACTCAACTGTTGCGAATCAGACCAAAATCGAGATGGATTTTTAATTCTCCAATTCTCGCTACGGTGCTTAACTAAAAAATCTTTTATATTTTAACCATCTATACTTTCTAATATATTCCGAAAGCAATAATTTTCTCAAGGTAGGTGATTTCCTGCATTATGTAAATTCTTGGAATTGTTTCGATGAATGATCGATATTTTGCGTTTATATTATTGTTAATACAAATAGTTGCATGATTTGTGGTGTTTTTCCAGGAAATATATTAAGTTAATATAATTATTTGTATTAAATTTTTATTAATGTAATATTATATAAAATTCACATCGTGCAGAATGAATTATTAATGTAAATAACACAAATATTATGTATTAATCTTAATATGTCTGAATTTTTTTTAAATATTTTTTATGTGATCAGATAATCTAGATAGTTAATTACAATCAACTTTGCATCTATAACTAAAGCGATTACAAGTTAGTCATGAATGCAAACTTTTTTTAATGATAGTTTCTTATTATTTTAAAAATTACAAAGTAAATATTAGTCTTTTGAGTTTAATAATCCAATCACGTTTAATAGTATTTTATTGTCTTGTATAGTTATTATTGTGTAAAATATAATTTTCATAGAGGTAATTCGTTAAACTAAAAGGATATTATTTCAAATCTACAAAAGTAAGTTAAGTACTAAAATATAAGAAATAAATAAGTCTGATTTTTCCAATCATTTGATAATTTTAAATAGGTTGAATACATGAGGAATTTAAAATAAATAAAATGGTGTTCCAATGAGTGATAGTTTGAATTTTCCTTTTATTACAATCGTTGTCAGGGGAAATACCTTTTTAATTAAGAGAAATTTTTCTCCCGATATTAATTACTTATGAGTAAATAGTATTATATTAACTTTAACACACACATTGGCTTATAAATTAATATTTTGATTAATTTGTAAGTAAACCATTGAAATTTGAATAGCAAATTTGTATTTATTACATTTTGGTAAATATTTTTTCTTTAAATTATATTAACGGCATCTTCCTTTGTTAGTTAAAAAAATATAATGATGTGCTTGGTTAATTGCTTAAAAATTTAAAGCAAATACATTTTCCCTTAAAAGGAATATAAACTTTACAAATATATCATGAAACCTTTTCCTCTTTTTCCGGGATTATAAATACTGATATTGAATGAAATTTTCATCAAAAATTTTGCATTTAGTATTGCACAAAATATTCGAAATATTTTCTACACATTATTGAAGATATAACTCTTCATTATTGATACTGAATTACTGTTGCATTTTTTGTTCTTCTTTTAATCGTCACCAAATTATGTTTTAACCCTTTACTGTTTTTTTATATTCATTGGCAAATTAATTATGCTATCAATATCTTACAAATTAATAAAATGAGGATAGTTAAAATAATCAAACCAAGAAGAATAAATAATAGTTGCTTGTCAAAAAGTTTGAAAATTGATGTTATTTTTTGTATTTTAAATCTGATAAAAATATACTTTTTCAACATATATTATTCATATTTATGTTGCAATAATTTTTAAAATATTAATGTCAAAAAAAATAGCAAAGTAAATAAACTTAATAATTTTTAAGCATTAATGCACAAATTAATGAAACAAATACGTTTCATAATATTTTTTAAAATTTTAAATTTTTAATTCTGTATTATAAAACACCATTTATTTCATCTATTGTAATATCTAAGCAATTAGAACTATGTGTGTAAAAATCAACACATGGTAAATAAGAATTGAAATTTATTTGGTAAAATGTATAAATATAGTGAGAAAGTGGAGATCATTTTCTTGAAATACTCATGTCTAAGTTAATTTTTTAAATTGTTAAAAAAAATTATTATTTTTATAAATAGTTGACAAGTATGCTCTTTAATTCTTCAATACGCATTCAGCAAATTTTGCGACATTCTTATAATATTCTGTACATACATATTGTTTTTCCCAAAACCCATTTATTGAAATTATAATATTAGGCAAAATACGTGATTTTTACTTCCTCTTATATATAAAATGTAAACTGATTGCAATTTGAGAAAAAAAATTTGAAAAAAATTAAACTCTGTCTATCTGGTTGTCTATTATGAACAAAGAAATTCTATGTCTGGTTCTTTCAAAATGAATACCAAGTACTATAAATATTAAGTCTGGTTATAGAATTGTCACTAAGAAAAAAAATATCATGAAATTTTAACTCGTTTTTAACTTAAAACCACTAGTTTACATAAAACACTTATCTTATTAACATTAAAATATTCAATAAAAATGCTTATTCATACGTATTCGTTATTTATTTAGCAGAATGGATTTTTTTTAGATTTTTAAATTATCTTTTCCGCTTCATAGTTTTTGTCTCAAATCTTTAAGTGAAATATTTTCAAATTAGTGGAATGTGCAATAATTAAATAAAAATAAGTAGAATAAAATAATTTTATTTTTCAAAGAGAAAATTCACTAACTTCAACTATCGTACCTAATTTAAGAAATAGATTAAATTAAACTAATAATTATTATGATATATACTATCAAATCAGCTATTATGAAATATGTATCAAGACTAGTAACAATAAAATATAAAATTCATCAAAATATGTTCTCTATTTTTTCTTCCTTAATAGCGAAGTTTATTAAAAATTTTTGCGAAACTTTTTTTATATTTTTTAACTTATGAATAATGTTTTAATTGTTTATTTTAATAAAATTAAATAATAAATTATTTTTTAATCAATAGCTTTATTTATTTATTATTTTTCATATTATCTCTCGTCTCTCAATCTTATCGCTTTATCTTTAAAATAAATGGAATAATAGTAAATTATTTTTATAAATTTTATAGTTTATGCAAACCTAATTTTTCTTATTATTTAATAATAATCATCAAGTTTTCTTCTTAGAATGTTTGCTTTAACAAAATCAATACTATTGGGTTCTGTTACAGCTGATTCTTACGTCTTAAATCTCGAGATAGTTATAACTTAAATAATATTAACTTAACTTTGAAGAGAGTAATTACTTACAACATTCTTTATTGGAAAACGGGTAATATTTTAGACTCTCAACATGCACATTCTTTAAATAGTCCTAATTGTTAAATATTCCTTATCTAGAAGAAAGCTATGTTAAGAACATTTGTTGACTGTAAATTAATCTATTAGTAGTGGGATATTTGGTATAATGTTTGTATAGTTGAGTGATTTAACTCAATGTTTATCTCAATGACACACATTAAACACCTCATTTATTTTATTAAATACTTCTGATGTTATAGAACCAAACCTTAATGTAAACAGTTTCAAATCAGAATTCTTCTCTTTCAAATAATAAAAAGTCTTCCAAACAATTATAATTAATTCTTTTTAACATTCTGAAACACAATGAATAGGATTCGGGAACTGAAGTTTTGCAAAGCTGCATTTCACAAAAATGTGTGTGCTTTTGTTGTTTGTTAAGTGGGTATACTTATAATTTTGAAGCAAAAAATAAACATTCCTTAAGTGAAATAAAGAAAATTATTTCAATAAGTAAAACTATATCTTATTTTATTGTATATTTACTATGTAGTAGAATTCAAATTAATAAATGCTATTAATATCACCTTGCAGCTGATAACTGCATGTTAACAACACTGGCAGGAAAGTTATTTGACACCAGTACTAAGAGAATATTAACATTCATAAACAACAGACTTATGTGTAAATATTTAATAGAACATGAAACAATAATAATTTAAATCTCATAAATTATATTATGTAAGTGTTTAATATGCATAAAACATTTCTTCTTGGCTATCAATTTTAAACAGCACTTTAGCTTATATATTTTCTAAGAAGTTGTGAATTTTTACTTTCAATCTTTCTTTCATGAAATAATTCTTTAATTTTTATTCAATTAAAATTCCAGTCAACTTTTAATGCGAATCTCGATGCGTCTGCTCGAAAGTATTATCTATTAAAAAATTTTAAGAGTCTTGTACTGACCATTTATAAAAATACCGTGCTAGTCTGCTTTCGAGGTAAAGCGGAATATAAGTGATTAATTAACTTAACCATTTATAGAAATTTTACGGTCGTTTAAATTTTATCTTAAGAAGTACAAATAATTATTTAATCAAAAAACCTATTTGCAAACAAAAGCTTCTTCCTTTATTTTAATAAATTGTTAATTTAATCCCCTTGTTTGAAAGTTTAATGAGAAAGATAATCGATTTTGATATAAAATATGTTTGATTATCCTCCTAATAATGTACCTTAACCATGTTGGCGGACTGTACTTTAAAGTTAACGAGTTTAGAATATTCGCCTTTCACCAACTGCCTTGTAATTTTAAACCAGGGTCAGGTAATGAGGTCACATCTGAGCTTGTACCCAAAGAATCTCTTTATATTAGATGGTCTTGAATAAAGACACAACGTATTGGAGAGCCTAAAACTGTTCTAAGGTAATATAATATCCTTCATCTCTACTGACTTTTAATAGAGAGTGGGTCATATTCACGAATCGCAAAGGAAAAACCTGGAAAATTCCAAAGTACACACCCTGACAGACATGTTTGCAAAAAGTAAAAACGAAGCATTTGTCTCCTGTAATTCATTAGCTGGGATAGTACCCATCACTCTACCTACTCGAACCTAAGATCTGCCAATTGTCCCACTTGGTTACTGTGAGCAAGCTGGTATTATATTTTATAGTTATTTCAGTATTAACATTATTTTTTGGATTTTAACCGATTCAGCTATAGCCCTGTCACTGCGCCGAGATCGATGAAACAAAGGATGGACTTGATATTATACAGCGCTTGAGTAGTCTAATAACTGAGGACCTCGTAACCATAGTTAAGTGCAGCAAAAATGGAAGCTCAATAAGTACCATCTACAGAATGTTCAGGTAACCCTCATTTCTTTTTATCCAAAAGTAGCTAGGCTCAAATCCGAGTCCATTAAGCCTCGTCCTACAATAAAGTCACCTTGATGGGTGACAGATATCAAATTAGCAATATATCTTTCAAAAGTATCTAGATCGAAGATATGGATTAATTTACGTTTTAGGAGATAAAGCCACATTTAAAATAAATTTTTTATTTTTTTCTTATAAAATCATACTGAATGAATAATAGTTTTTGTATGTAAATAATTATTTTTTTAATTTCAAAATTTACTCATCTCTAATAATATAAAATGCATAAGAATATACATATTAAAAATGAAATAGTTTGTTTTTTAAAATTCATAATCGGAAGAATGCAACAAAAATATATTTGAAAAATGTAATTCTTTAATATATTTGAAATTTTTACTGACATTAAAGTGAAAATCACAAACATAGGGAAAAAAAAAATAAAAAACCGCATCGGTATCTCCATTTATTTTGATTAGTTTCTGTTTACATTAGAAGTGATTTAAAATAAATTTCCGTTTCGAAATCCCAAATTTTCCTTCGGATTTCCGGTTAAACATGTTTTTATCCTGTTTTTTCAATTTTTAACCTTAAACAAATTGTCTCTGTCCACAAATCGCATGTTTGAAGAGAAATAAAATAGCTATGTAGGTTCAAAAATGACGCCATAATATCATCTGAATTCAAATGCGGGGATTGTGTGTAAGAGTTCAGTCTTTCCTTATTAAAAATATATATTTCCTTATTAAAAGTGTTACTGTAAGTGTGCATTATATTTATCTTTAAATTAATCATTTAAAATGTTTGCAAACAAACATTTTTAAAAATAATTAAACTTTAATAAGCATTATTTTTTATGATTTCAAATGTGTATTCTTTTAGAACATAGGCTTTCTGAGACCATGCGTGTTCATTTTCACCAGATTTAATGCTTTTATTTTAAAGCAAAAGTTGGATTATGATTTGTCATTTAATTTTCAGCTCTAATTGATTTTCAGCAATAATTTAAATTCTTTCAGACCTTTTGTTTTTACTCAAAGTATAATTTGTATGAAACTCATTTCACTCAAATCTTACAGTATTTTTTCTAGAACATTAATCTATATATATATATGTTAATAATCACAGAGTTTGAAAATTAAATAACAAAATATGTCATAACTCATAATATTGTTTCTATAACATTAATTTTATATGTGCTAATAATGAGAGTACGAAAATTTACTCATAGAATACTTTAAGTTTCATAAGGTTTTTATAACATTAATATCTATGCTAACAATTACATTAAAAACTTATAAGTTATTCGATTGAATAAGAAAGGAAATCCTGTGAAAATTTAAATCTGCAGATGCATTTTTCAAATCAAAATTTATAAATGTGTTGTACATTAAATTATAATTTTAGTTTTAAACATCACAAAGAAATTTTTTCTCTATTTTCTTTTCTGTAATATACAATGATGCATTAAAATAATTTACTTGATAATTAATTATGTGATGTGTGACAAAAAATCTGAGTGTGTTCACTGTAAAAATACAAAAAAAGCTGCGCAAAATATTTTCTTGTTTTTATATTAATATTTATAATTTATTTTTTTAAATAATTAAAGCAAAAGACATTACAAACGTAAATAGCTACTTTTTGTACGGTTGTTTTTATTTTATAATGTTTTTATATTTAAGTTATTAACTAAATATACACAATATTATTTATTTGTACACATTCTTATATACTTATAGTGACTTAAAATTAATTCTTTTCCTCTTCCTTTGGCATAATCTAAATTTTTCCTTGTTATTAATTTCTTAAAAGTTGTTTTGCCTTTAAGAGTTCTTAAATATACATTTTGTTAAAATGAAATAAGATCGAAAAAATGCCATAAAAAATTTATCAAGTATTTAAATTACGAATGAAGTACATCAAAATATATTTTTGTAATCTTTCTCTAAAATTTTTTTTAAGTTTCTTATAATTGTTAAAGTTTGCACACTTTCTCTTGAAATTAAACATTTTCATTTTATAAAAACAGTTTTTAGGTTTAGGATGAATATTCAATATTTGTTCTATTCAACGCATCTATCTAACATTCAAATGCTGAAAAATATTCGGCCATCTTTTGAAAAATATAACTTTAGAAAGATTTCGGTTATGAAGTTCAAAAATTCAGATTTAATGTTTACTAATTCTGATAGAAACATTTTCGACAGCAAATTTTAAAATATTTAAAATGAAAACATATGCATATCTTTAAAAATAATTTTGCGATTAACCTTTAACTTATAGGACAAATTATATTATATATATGTGTATAAACTTTTATCTGTAGAAAATTCGGAAGAACTAATTACTTAAATTAATATGATTAATTTAAATTAAACATAAAAAACTTTTATTGCATTTTTAATTAAATAAAACATTTCTTTATAATTATAAAATCAATCTTTAAGAAATATCAGTAATTTATAAAATGCATATTACTGATATCTCTTAAAGAGTAAATGTAAAGATTAAATAAATTCTTAAAAAAAGTTATCTCTTAATGAAGCTGCATATTTTAGGTTTTATATCTATTAAAATTTTTTTAAGGCCATCATTATTACTTTGCTTAAAGCATTGCTGTGATAAAAGATATGTATCTTATATATTTGCTTATAAGGATTTGTTCATACATAAACTATTTATATTTAAAGGATTTTTCCATAGGATTTAAACATTTTAGATTATATAGCTTAATACTGTTATGAAATTTTAAAGTTTTCGTATTTTTCTGTAAAAGTATTTCTGCTCAAATATTTTTAATTTTAGTAGGAGAAAGGAAAGCAGTCGTAGCACACAAAACTTTTACAGCAAAAAGTACTTTTTACCAAAATTCTTAATATATCCTATTAATTTCCCGCTAGCTTAGTTGACACTTTAATTTCTAAAATATTTTTTTACCTTAAGCCTGTGAAAATTTTACGTGAAATGAATTTTATTCGATGTGTTGTTATTTTTCTTTCTTTCTCCTTTTTTTTACCAAATATAAAAAAAAGTTAGAAATAAAAATTCATTTTAAATTTTTATTTTCTAAACGACGAAAATTTTTAAACTGTTGTTTTCATTTTTTCGTCATTTGTTCTAAATTTGTAATCGTAATTTTCTTCCGCGTGAATAATGTTGAATATTTTATTATCAGTAATTGTATTAACCATTTTGTTTTGTACATCTTCTTGTTTCACTTTAATTCAGAGTTTACACATAGCAGTTCTCAAATAATCAATATTTTGTTTCAAATAGAGACAAATAATTAGTATTTGCCTACAGTTATTAATATTCTTTGCATTTTAAAAACTTTGCTCCAAACTAAATTTGTATTGAGAATAATATACAAAGATATTTTATTAAAATCTTGTTCCTGAACATATCCAGTTTCGTCTAACCATAGTCAGCAAAACCTTTTTCCGATCTACCAATGGCGTTTTATTCTTCTCCCAGGGTGACATTTCTAAGATCTCACAAATCTTTAAATCTGCCTCACCGCACCATCCATTTACCAATCAAATTGTTAAGAAGAATTTTTAACATGAAAATAATTTTAATGAAAATAGATTACTGTAATTTTTATACAGAATTATCTGTACCTTTTAAAGAAATTACATTTATTGTGAAAAAATTGTATGTAAACAATTCACATCATTTTCATTTTAACTAAAAATTGTATTTATTGTATTCTTTAATTTAATTCTTAATTAATTACTGAATAATTATTTTTAATCATCAAAATTATCTCTAAATATTAGGAATATTTTTTACAGCTTTTTAAAATAATATATTAATTTGAAATGAAAGAAAATTAAGAATACGAAATTTAAGACAATAAAAATTGAATTTAATCTTGTTATTTGCTATCAAGAATAGTTTTTCATTTCCTACATGATATGTTGTTAACATACTCTTTAAATCTTTCGAAAATCGGTATTTTATGATAGATCATCTTTCTGCTTGAGTTTTTAAAGAAATATTTTATGAAATAATTTTTTAACTGAGAAAAGTTTTCGTGGAAATTAATGTTATCCAGTCAGAAATGGTTTAATTTGCTCACCTTGCTTGGGGATATGTCAGACTCCAGATAAGATTTTCTGGACTTTTCGAATCTTCTTTTCACGTCACTTCCAATTCCTGTGGGATAAAAGACATCAAATGTGCATTGCTGTGATTATTACCAATCATGTCTTGTTCCAAATGACTACGTTTTAATTATTTAGTTACATAGTACTATGTCGAATAAAGATTTATTTTTGACATGATATTTAAGTAAATTGTCTCTTTATCATATACACAAAGAGACCTATCGTTTAGAGTCTCAGTATTCCTTTCGGATTTGCATCCAGCTTTTCTGAATTAATGTTGGTATAGCTGGAATGTAGTAAAGAAATTACATCCGGACTTAAATATTTTCTCAGAAGTGCATTATGTTTTGAATGTCATTTCAAATTTAATGTTTGTAAGTAACAAGCTTTTAAGCACATTTTCACCAAGCTATTCACTTAAATATGTAATAAATGCTGAGATATTCCACATTACATTTTTAATTTAATGCAACAAATTACGTCAGAAAATATAGCCTTAATAATACATAATAAGATAAATTTTCTTCTTAATTTGTTATTTATGGAATGCGACAGATAAAAGGAATCAATACTGGCATCATTTTACTATTTTTTTCTGTAATTTTTAAAAAATTAATTAAAAATGCTGAGGTGGGTGTTGCTGGCCTAAAATGAGATTCAAGATTGTTTTTTTCGAACAAGTACAGATTATATTTTTATTAAATACAAATTCTTTTAAATTTTATATGCTTAAATTCATTGATATAATGTCAATTTCGATTAAAAAATTTCAAAAACTAAACATGCTATGACAGCTTTTTGTAATTATTTTTTAATTGTTTTAAAGATGGAAGTACAGTTTAGTTTAATAATATATGTAAAACAGAAATTCCTCTGAAATATTCTTGAGATCCTAATTCAATACTACATTTCATTCGAAGAGTAATCTCTTATTATTTTTCTTCGTTTAATTGAGTTAAATTTATACAGCCTCTTTAAAGAAAATTAAATAAATCTTTCCTGATGTGTGAGTCAAATTTAGGAAGTAAGTAACATTATTAGGATTAACAACCATCAACAAGTTGTAAGTAAAATTTCGATGAATTAAATAAAATGTTATATGTAACTCTAAATAAAGTAAGGATGAATGTCAGAGCATACAGTCCTCACTATAAGAAGTTAAATTTCATGGCAAAATTATATTTGAGCAATTGTTGACCCTGAATGAAAAGTTCATGAAGTTTTAATTTCAAACATCCTTCAATTGAAATATTTAGAATTAAAAAGAGAACATGGAAATTATAACATTTTTTCATTATTCTATGTAAATAACATATTCTTCAGAATAATAATTTGCCTTTTCACGAAATGATCTTTTCAGAAAAAATTATCAATATGTTGCTTCTAATAGGCAAGCTGTGACATACTTGTCAACTACAGAAAATCCTGTTGTCGATTACAAAGGAATTACAGCTATTTGCCCTATCGAAAAAAACCTATCAATCGGGCAAAATGTTTCTGCTATTCAAAGATTTCGATAATATCTAATACGAGTTAATTTTATTTTATTGCTAAAAGACTAAAGCTATTTTCCATATAAAGAAATATTTTAACTCCGTTTTTTTCTGTAATTGATAATTATAGAAAGTAAGTAATTAATAATTATATAATCTGAAGAATATTTGGAATCAATTAGATTTCCAGCAATTATGTACATACATAATATTGGGTCGAGATATTTTATCTAATCTTAATATCAGCAATCTGTGTTCAGAAACCATAAATTTTTTTTAATATAGACTAACGTTTCATCTTATCACATGAATGTAAGCTGAAATAAGCTGATATTGATAGCAAGAAGAAAACTTCATTTATCCTTTTAAGCTAAAAAATTTCATTTCTGCGTTCTGTCTGCGAAAATCAAATATTCAAAATTGTTTGCGTGTTAAAATATGTTGTTTTTCCGATCTGTTTTCATTCTTACTATAAAATAAATTACTACTAATTTAATATTATATTGAGATCGTTGACTCAACAATTCACAATCCCAAGCTGATTATTTTGTGCTTATTTAGGAAAATGCGTTTCCTATTTCTTCTTTCTGTTTTTGATGAATATAAGAAAACTTATGTAAGAATTTTTTTGTTTAATCATTTAGTCTAGATAAATTGAGATTGCTTATCTCAATATAATACAGTAATTACGTAAAAAATATTTTTAAGACTAAGTTAAATTATTTAAAGATTTAGAATATCTAATACAATTTATATTTAATACAGTTTAACACTAATTTAAAATATTTAAAACTTTGTTCGATTCTATACCCTTTTAAATTTTATAGTTCAAAAACTCCTAATAAACCATGATTTTGAGAATTGCGAAATTTATTGTTTTTCACTCTTGATTTTTCCGATTCTTCGTTTTCAAACTTGGCATTTATTGTTATGTTTAAAAATATGTTTCATAAGATTTCGTTACATTAACCGAAATAATTTTCTCATAATCGTAATCAGCAGGACACAAGACACATCTCTTGCTAATGTTCAAATAATCCTCATGGCTAGCAATTATTTACAGGAGCAAACATGCCTGATTGAGTTCATAACATTATATGTAAATATGATCTTCTAACAATGGTCCATTTCGTCTTACAATTGAACAAAAACTTTAGTATCTGTATATTTTTAACAATTTTATTCATATTATGGTTTTGCGGGATTATCTTCTCCATTTGTTTTCTTTCCAATTCATCTCTGTTTGCATATTATGTATAAAATTGATGTAAACTGAAAATATTATTCTTTATTGAATTTTATTAAATAGGATTGATTGAATAGAAATAGAGTGAACCAGTTATTATGGAAACAGTTTAATGAATAAATAAAAAATAAATAAATTGATTAAATTTTAATATATAAATATACAATGCGTAGGTCGGACATAACATACCCTGTTTAATAGTCGCATAATTATTGATTTTACACATTTTATGATAAAAAAATATTGGATTAGAAAATGGTTGATGCATTTCTATTATTGGATCTAAAATATTTGATGCAGAATCAATAAATCTATTTTTTTATGTTATTTCCTAAAAGACACAGAACACAAGTTTTTTGGAAATAAAGATGTATGCTAAAAATATTTTATAGAATCTCACCATATGTTAAAAATATGACATGGTGAAAATTTTTAAATTACATTCTAGTAGCTCTTTTGAAAAATATTTTCTAGGGAAAAGATAATAGGAAGAAAACAACTCTCATTAAGTTTTTAAATTCAATAAACTTAAGATTTGCATGAAAGAATAAGAAACATTTTTACAAAAATGACACGTTTTCTTATTTAGATAAAAATATTAAATTAAAATTTAAAGCATTTTTGTGCATTATTTGTGGATGTTTTATTATATTTAGATTCTTTATTCAGTCCTTTCATAAGCAAATAAAAATATTTCTACTACAGTACATTAACGATGAAAATAAAAATGATTGAAGCATTTGTATATGTCCTGGTACTATTTACTAGACTATTTTAGCCGCTTTCAGCGAGGATGATTTGAATAAAATAGCCGCAGTTGCTGACAAAATAAGCAATAGATAGAGTAGGAGTAAACGTATTATTCTCTGCAATTGGTAAATATTTAAGTATCACAACTATAATTCTCAATGAAAAATTCATTATTGAGAAATAAATTGTTAACTATTTTCATTGTAAATAAAAGAAAAAAGAATGTAAATAAAAAATGAATGTATTCGTATCTAATATGAGAGAAATTTATTTAAATTTCACTCAAAATTAAATAATGTTTTTTTTATATCGAATTAGATAATATCTTAGTATTTTTGCAAAAGTTATCTTCACTTACGCCAGATGGAGCTTCATAATGAATCGTAAAATTATGAAGTTCATTAAAAAGAATTAATACGCCATTCAGAATTCTTAGCTGAGCTACTATCATACCAATGTTTTTAATTAAGTTATTTTATTTAAATTTTAGTTATATGATTCTTTATCTAAAATTCTAAGATAGACATTATAACACTCATAATTTGAAAACAGAATTTTTAACTCAAAAAATACAAAAGAAAGCTTAATGATAATTCTCAAAATTAAGGTAGCTTTTAACTAATTGTAATTACTAAATTAACTGAGGAAGTTCCATTGTTACTATTTTTTCTACGATCTGGATAAATACTGTTTTCTTTCTGACGAACTGTTTTAAAATTCATTGCACAAGTTTTATTTTTCAATAGGAACTTTATATCACGTTGGGAATGAGCTTTAAAAATATAATAACACTAATTTTGTTTTAATTCCATTTCAAATCAAAGAAAACTTTTACAAAAATTTTCCTTCCTCAAGCAATTTCACAAAAACTTTCGTTTAAAAAATTTTTCTCTAGAAAACTTCATTAAAATTTTTATAGATCTCAATACGTTAAAAGGCTAATGTATATTTTATTTTTAAGCTCTTAAAATATTATAGTAAGTATTTATACTTTTTCAATATTTTAATAAATTTTTAAGAATACAATTTTTCATTTTTTAAAGCATTTTTTATATTTATTTATTTGATTCATATACTGACAAAATTTTGATCAAATGGAAAATGGAAAAATTCAGAAATTCTATTTTTTATATTAATATTGAGATTAAATATGTTGTATATTTCATTTGTTTTATTTTTTAAATAATCACTGTGTACTTAAACATATTTTAATAGAACATTTTTCCATTTTCTTATTAACATTAATTTTGATTCCTATTAAGTATGCAGGTGTAGTACAATTATATAAAGATATTTCACCTTGCAAATTTCAATAGATAAGTTTCTATAGTTACATGCTAAAATAAAACTTTAAAAATTTTTCTATTTATTTTAGTTTTTATTTCAAATATATCTAATCAAACAGATAGTTATATTACTTTTTAGTTAAAAATTTTTTTTTAGTTAGAAATCATAGAACATTTAATAAAATTATTCATTTTAGTTAAAAATTTATGATATCGAGGAATTATTAAATTCATTTTAAAATTAAAAAATTTTAAAAACATTTCAGAAATACGATGATTTTGTGTTATAACCATGTAATCAACTGTTTTATACATATCATATTTCGAAAACTTTTAATTCCGTTTTGTATCATCTCTTTTTTTACATTATTTATAAGTATTTTCTAAACCCACAATGTGAAATAAGTCTTTGAGAAATATAACTGGACTCATTTGTGCATCTTGATATTAAACTCAATAATAAAATATGCTTAGTTATAAAGGACTACAAAAAGCTTGTCTTACTTTTTATGCTTTTTTAAGCCAAAACAAGTTGCATATCGAATCTATAATGATGTATAGTGACGACAAAATGCATAATATTACATAAATATTCGACATATTTCAACAAAATTTAGTTGATACGTATTCTTGTATGGTTTTCAAATGTACCTGCAATAAATAAATGTGACAAAAATTTATAATCTGTCATAATATAGATAATAATATTAAATAAAAACATTTCAATAAAAAAATATCTATATTTGAAATCGTGCTCTCAAACATTATCCATATCTAAGAATATTTTTTATGCAATAACTCAATTTTTTTCGTTCGGGAAAATAAATCTATAGTATTAAATATGTATGTATAAAGTGTTGCATAAAATAGTGATTCAAAATTTGAAATAATAAAGACAAGTTTGGACATTAAAATTATATTTGAAGCATTAGAAAGTTAATTAAATTACGTTCTTAATGTACATACTTCTTAAAAAGATTACTGCTATTAAGTTATGAATTTTAATCAGTTGTTCACATTATTATCGACATGTTTCTATAGAAAATGTTTTTAAAACAATATTTTAAATGCAATTGCTGATTAGTAATGATTTTTATGCAGACGTTTTATATTTATTAACATATTTTTTAAGTAAACACAAGCCTTTTTCACGTGAATTCTTCATCTGACCGTGCACTGAAGAACGACACGCAATGAATCAACTCAGAATTCATTTTTGTTTCTCATCGACGCGGAAAAACACTGTACATTATTAATGAATAATGTACTTAGTACAGCAAATAACAATGCATTGATTGAAAAGCAGACAACTGTTTTCACTATTTTACACAACATCCATTTTATAGCAAGTTGCACTGTAAAAAGAGTCCTAAATAAAAGCGAAGATTTCTTTCGAGTGTAAAGGATTTTTCTGTGGCATGTTCTAATAATATTTATTATAGACAAACACTGTGTTCATTAATTACAAACTTTATATCATTTTGTTATTTTATTTTAATGAAAAATTAAAATATGCTTAAAATAAATACTATTTCTTGTTTTCATTTATTTAAGACCTACAGAGAACAAGAATTTACAAATCAAATCAAGGAAATAGTTGCTACCGTATAAGATTTTCAGATGTACATAAAAAGATTGAAACGTAAATTAAAGATTTTCTTATTAATGGGCTTCAGTAGGAAAGATAACTATATTATCACAAATAAAATATTGTATAGATATTAATTTTTTACATTGGCCTTATATTGAAAGCAAACGTTAATAGTTATTTTGTCTGATTGTCAAGATTAAAATCGTAGTTTGTGTTATTTCAGTACTTCTTTTATTGTACTAGTTTTATTTTGTATTGTTTTAGCTTTTAATAAATGATAACATTTAATGATACTAAGAAAGGAAATTTATCTTAAATAAATTTCCATTGTAAAAATAATTCCTTTAACTTTATTAATTATTTTATATTTAATATTATGAAGTATTTGACTAGGCAAAAACCGAAAAATCATACCCAAAAATTAAAAGACTATAAAAAAAAGTAATTTTTTGTATGCTTACTAATAAATACTTGAATTAATAAATAAAAAATTAAAAATAGTTATCCAATTTCACAAATATAAAACAAATAAGAAGAGAAAGTTATGTTGGTTCTTACTTTTAAAAATCTGCTTTGTACATTTTCTTTTCTTCGTTTTTTTTTTATTGAAATCTCAATGAACTTAAGAAAAAATTGCAAAAATGATTCGTTCTTTAGAAATAGTTACTCAGATTTCAAAGCGCACAATTTAGATGATTTATCAAAAACTTTAAGGGATATTGATTAAGATTACTCAATAAAGATTAATTTCTCAATAAACAGGTTTAAAAAAACATATAATAATAAAAACTGTAAAATTAATTAAAATTTAATGTTAAAAATTTAGAAGTAAATACTTAAATATTTTAGTAAAACTAAACACACATTTGGAATTTAAAATAAATTAAATTATTTTGTTAAAATTATAATTTATCATGTTTTCTTTCACTTTAAATCGTTGATGAGACAAATTTAAAAAATGTCTTCCTAAATTGGAAGCTTATCACAAATTTATTTACACAGAGTATTCTTTATATTGAGCAAAAAAGCATTTTTTATTTTAATTTATTTGCCTGTTAAAAATTCCCATGTTTTTTATATGAAAACAAAATATAAATAATCTTATTTTTGACGGTAAGAGAAAAATATTATAAACGAAGTTACAGTATAAGAAACATTTGAATCTTTAGCATTTTTATAATATATTTGACAAAAACTTGCGAAACAGTAGTGTGGATTCGATTGGTGTATACAATTAAAAGTAAATTTCATTTAATGTATTTGATAAAACTTTGAAATTCTTTTTCTGTTGGACAATATTTCCAAAAAAACTTGTTTCTGAAATATAGAGAACAAAATTAGCCATATGTATCAAACTTGCGAATTTAGTCTCTCTGGTTTGGCACGATTTTGATTTTAAGAAATTGTAATAATATAAATTTCAAAAAATAAAATTAAATATGTTAAGCAAAATGATTGTATCTGAATTTTGCTTTATTCTAATTAAACACGACACAAAAAAATGTACAGAAAAACTACTGTTGTTTATCTTGCCATACATTTATAACAAAATGCAATCAGAGATGTGATGAAACTAATACACTACTGGCCATTAAAATTGCTACACCAGGAAGAAATGCAGATAACAAAATGATATTTATTGGACAAATATATTATACTAGAAATAACAAGTGATTAAATTTTCAAAAAGTTTTGGACGGATAGATCCTGAGAAATCAGTACCCAGAAAAACCATCTCTGACAGTAATAACAGCAGTTATACGCCTAGGAATTGAGTCAAACAGAGATTGGATTGCATATACAGGTACAGATGCCCATGCAGCTTCAACACGATGCCACAGTTCATCAACCGTAGTGATTGGCGTTTGGTGACGAGCCAGTTGCTCGGCAACCATTGACCAGAAGTTTTCTATTGGTGAAAGATCTGGAGATCGTGCAGGCCAGGGCAACAGCCGAACATGTTCCGTATCAAAGAAGGTCCGTACAATACCGGCAACATGCGGTCGGGCATTATCCTGCTGAAACGTAGGGTTTCGCAGGGCTCGAATAAAGGTTTCAATGCACCGTCAATGCGAACAAGAGGTGACCGAGACGTGTATCCAATGGCACCCCATACCATCACGCCTTGTGATGGGCCCGTATGACGATGACGAATGCACGCTGCCTGTGTGCGTTCACCACGATGCCGCCAAACACGGATGCGACCATCATAATGCTGTACACAGAACCTGGATTCATCTGAAAAGATGACGTCTTGCCATTCATGCACCCAGGTTCGTCGTTGATCACACCATTGAAGGCGCTCTTGTCTATGACGCAGCGTCAAGGGAAGCCGCAGCCATGGTCTCCGAGCTGAGAGCCCATGCTGCTGCAAACGTCGTCGAACTGTTCGTGCAGACACTTGTTGTCTTCCAAACGATCCCGTTTTTGACTCACGGCTCGTGACGTGGTTGCACGATCCATTATGGCCATGCGGATAATAATTCCTGTCTTCTCAGCTGCTAGTGAGAGGTGGTAGTAGAGATCCCGCATGGCGTTTCGTATTACCGTCCTGAACCTATCGATTCCATATTTTGCTAACAGTCATTGGATCTCGACCGACGCGAGCAGCAATACTGCGATAAAATAAACCGCAATCCCGGTACGCTACAATTCGACCTTTATTAAAGTGAGAAACGTGCTGGTACGTATTTCTCCTCCTTACACGAGGCATCACAACAACTTTTCACCAGGCAACAATGTTCAAATGCAATTTGTTTATGAGGAACCGGCTGAACAATTTCCTCATTTAAACACAATGTAGGAGTTGCTTCTGGCGCCTGCTTTGTCTGAATGCGCTGAAAAACTAATCATTTGCATATCACAGCACCTTCTCCCTTTCGTACAAATTTCACGTCTGTAGCATGTCGCCTTCTTGGTGTAGCAATTTTAATGGCCAGTAGTGTAGATCAAAAGAAAATACACATATATATAATTACCTTTTGTTTACCTTGAATACTATAAGTATGTAGAAACTTTAGAACAAAATGATGTTTTGATGGTTAAGTTTCATAGTAAAATTAAGTCTTGAAGAAAATGAGTATACACCTTCAGTTAATCAAAAATAACAAGAATATTTAAAAGAAACAGTACAAAAAGTGAGTCGATTGTTAAGATTGAAAATCAAATGGATGGGAAAACCGATGGGAAAACATAATTAACTTTAATTTATCTTGAATAAAACGAATATTCAAAAACAATGGAATTATAAATTATATTCGTTGGTATGATTTATAGCAAAAAGTCAAAATAGATTCCTGTATATATTCCAATATATATATATATATATATATATATATATATATATACTTTTCTGTTTATTAGTTTGATTTCCATTGTTGATAATAGTTCGTTGATTTATTTTTTGTTCAATATGTGATACTTTAATTCCACTTCGGATTGTGCGTGTCGGCTTATATAATTTTTGTAAGCAGAAGAGACGTAAGAGAAATAAATCATTTAAATTTTTAAGATTTCGGTTATTAAAATTGATAATTTTGAATCAGAAACTGAAATCAAAATTTCCAAATGGTGAAAACTTTAACAAAAAGAAAAAATGAAATCAAAAATGAATGAACTTCTCGGACCGGAGAATCATTGAAATCATTTTTTATCGAATAAGAATAATAGTCGCCAATCTTACAAAGCTTCTGAACAGATATGTTTATTAAACTCTATTGCAAACAACCAATTGTATAAAAAACAGCCAATTTTTAAATAAGAATCTTAAATTTCTGTTATTGCCTATAAAATTGTCTTTCTAGAAATTAATGAGTCTGTTCATTAGAAGACGCAAAACGTAGAGACCATTTTTTTCACCTACCATGATTTTTTGGAGGATTGCATGGTGAAACTGGAGAATGTTTTCTTGTAGCTGCATCGATTTGCTCCGCAGAATATTTTATTTTGCATTTTTCTCTTGAACAAATAACATATTTTAGGACTAATATATATATATATATATATATATATATATATATATATATATATATATACTGCTGGCTATTGTAAATACATCACCCTGAAGAAATCGTGCAAATAACATGAAATTTACAACATGCTTTATCTGAGGTAAGATATGCAAAGGATTAGAATTTCAGGGCAAACGCACATCACGGGCGCCTGTGGTGCCACTTCAAAACGCTATTTAAGGTTTGAAAATTTCGATAATTTCTGGTTCGACATTTGTGTTTTTCTTCTGCTTTTTTTTTTTCAAAAAAATTATCAATAATGCCTCGTAGAAAACAGAGATAATTTTTTGATCAAATATCCTAGTTCAACAGAGGCTGCTTACCGTGATTGTGGATTATCTTTCAAGGACATCTGTAATGGTGTTGGACGACAATAAACAAATGTAATGTTGATATGGGATAGTTGGGTGCAGAAGGGTAGGGTGGACCGACGTGTTATATCGCATCCACTTCAATGCACCACTTCACATGATAATAGGCAAATTATGGGCATGGAAATGACGGATTGCTCAGCCACATCACGAACCATAGCACAGCACATTCAGTCTGCAACGCATCACCCAGAGAGTGTGCATATCCTTCAACGCCGTTTACAGCAGAATGGTCGGTCCGCAAGACGTCCATTGCTTCATGTACCCTTGATGCAGAACCACAGACGTCTGCGCCACCAATGGTGCGATGAAAAAAAGATGTGGATGGCAGAACGGAATGAAATTTTTTTTACTGACGAGTCAAACTGCTCTCTTCAATACCGCGATGGTCACCTTCGAGTCTGGAGACACCGTGGTGAAAGGATGCTGAATTTTTGTACAACGCACTATCCTGCACCGGGTATGGTATGAGGTGGTAATGGATATCACTCTCGTACTCCTCTAATACGCATTCCCTGTACTTTAGCTCTATATCTCCGAGGTACTGGATCCAGTTGTCCTTCCTTACCTTCAGGGCTCTCTCATAGCCATATTTCAACAGGATAATGCGCGACCACACGTGACATGTGTTGTACAAGGGCTCTTCGTCAACCACGAGATTGAATTGCTTCCCTGGCTCTCTCTCGCTCTCCGGATCTTTCGCATGAAACATGTAACCCATGATTTCTGAATGATTGACCCAGATTATATCCCCAGCTGCCATACCATATTAATTTTGACCACGTGTGGAAGCTGCCTGGTCTGCTGTACCCCGAGAACACTTCCAAAGTTTCTTTGAATCAATACCAAGCGTTGATCTACAACTATTGCGGATACTCTGGCTACTGTATTTGTCAGGAACCCCACTTCACTGAAGTCTATAAATTCAATCATTTGATACTTGGTCAATATGTTACCTACAAAATAATATTTTGTTCTGATATCTCTTGTCTTTCTTGATATTGTAGTTTTGGTAGTTAGTAGATTATATACAGTTTTAATGTATTTAGTCGAGAATACAAAGAAATATTTTTTTGTGCTAAACTTTTTATAGTTGAAACCGATTTGTTTATAAACCTCCTTTAGATTTTTTTTAATGAAATGCAAATATGTGATTATATCATTTGGAATAATTTTTATAATAATTTAGAAATGTCAATTGTCTCGAAAGAGCCAGTGAAAGAAATTTTTAATTCTAAATAACATTAAAAATTAAGCCAAAAAGAATTTGTTTTTTTTTTAATTACGCGTTTAAAATATGAAAAAAAAATGTTACAAAATCAACTAATATTAGTTTGGGGAAAAAGAAATCCATTATTTTTACGTTAACTTTTTGTAACTTCTTTCAGATTCACTTTGTAAAAAGGTTTAAAACAGCTTTCATGTAGATTTTTAGGTCTTGTGCAAAGCTACGACTGCTGACGTGCTGTCAAGTTTCATAATTTTTGATATTTTATAGACATTCTCGACGATGTTGTATCCATGCGAGGTGCATCTTTAGCATCCAAATACCCAAACAGAATCGACGAAACAAAAATTGTACGTAACTGGTTGTTACAGTCTTATATAGGACGATAAACACCTTTCACAATTTTAGCCACCTGGCAATCTTTTTCGCCGTTACAAGAGAAAAACGAAAATGTATCGAATTTTCTGTTTGTTGTCTTCCATTTTTAAAACCTTGTACTCGTAACTGAATTAATCAAACAAAGAATCGCAAGAGAATATTTTAGTGTCAAATGTCACCTTTCCAACGAGCATAAATCTGGAATTGTTTGATAGATACCTCACGAGATATCGATCACTACAGACGTCTACCCAAAAAATAATGAATAACTTTTTCCCCAACCTAATATATATTTTTGACATTTTAACCAGTTCAAAAGCAGTTAATGAGAAAAATGCCAGTATAGATAACATAATATCTAACATGAGGAAATATAAAAATGCAAGAGTTACGTGAGAAGAAACTATACAATACAAGTAAGACAAGATTAAGGAAAAACTAAAATATGCAAGTAAGAAAAAGGGCTAAGGGCTGCATCTGCACAGGAGGGATTGTCAACTATGTAAATAGAACACTTTTTTTCTAATTCAGCAATCTCATTCAACTATATGTACTTCATGATATAATCATTTCGATTTGAAATCAAAGGATACTTAATCTAGTTTAAATAAAAATATTCATTTTTCTTGTGCAAAAGTAAATCCCCAACAGATTCTACGAATTATTGAAGAATATTATAAATTATTGTTAATTTTTTATTCATCACAATAGTTTCGGATTTAAAAAAAGCAAATTTAATCTTATAAAGATCATTGGTAAATATCCATATAGTAACTCCAGAAATGAACATATTTTGATCGTGAAACAAATATTTCAAATCATTACAACACAGAAATAAGAAATTTGAATGAACATTTAGAAGATCTGTTGATTACTATGTGGGGTACTTTTGTTAACTCATTTGAATGATTCGTCTTATCATCATAAACAATGGTGGCACAGTTAAAATTCGAAGAGAGTGAGTTATTTATTTATATTAAGGAGAAACTTTTATAGATGGTAGACTGCTATATACAAATATATGCGTTTTAGACTAGCATTTTAGATTATTTTTTAATCAATCTCGCATTTTAGAAAGCTTACAATGTCTCATTGTGCCTGAAACTTGCATGTTTTCAAGATCTACATTAGTTTTGATATATGCGGGTGAGGTAAATCTCCTCATCACAATGAAAAATTACCCAATAGACATTTGCTTGGCTCAGCTGGAGTGAAGATAACACCAATTATACATTTACGCTATTGTGCTAATATGTATATACTGATATTAAACCTAACTTTTCTTTTACTTAAGTTGATATGCTGCATGGCACAAAATTTCTGTAAGATGGTATCGTTTTATAATTGAAGTAAATCTAAAAAATCATAATGAAATTTAAAATATACTGTGCCTCACATATCAATGTTATTTTTCCATGAAAACAATTGATACTCACTGTGTTCATAGTTAAAATAAAAAAAATGATTATGACATGATTCTGAAACGTGAGTAGGAATTTGAAGATTGGAGATTCGTAACACATTTTCATGGTGACGAATCTATGTAAGAAAATTGTTTTGACATATAAAAGAACTTGATTTGCAGGAGCTTATGAAGATTTTGGAAAAGAGAATACATAGCTTATATTGAGGACTCTCAAAATAAAATGTACTTTTACCACTAGTATAACTGATGTTGCGATATTCTGGTTGCCTCTTTAAAGTCATTAATAGATAATTTGGATTGTCAAATAACAGTTATTTTGTACGTTATCTGGCATTTAGCCAGATAACCCAACGTTTTGCTATCGAAGTTTTAAAATGGGTATTTGAAGGGAAAAAAGAACAAAAGGCTCCTATAAAAATCCTCAGAACAAAGTAACAATAAATTAAAAATCAAAAATTTAGAAACAAGCTGCTCTAGATACGATAAAATAGAAAGAATAAGATCTCATCAAATCATTAGTTTAACATGTGCTGTTAATCTCGTATATTTATCATTGTAACATCCATATTTATCTATATAATGTTTTCCTGTAGATTTCATGATTATCCAGACAAATACAGAATTTTGTACAGAAGGACGCCGATAACTATAGACTCAATGCCTCATTTACTATCATCTTGTTTTGTTGCCAGTGGTCTTTCTACAATCTGTTTTAAAGTTATCATTACGTTTTACTATCAGTGAAATGCTTTTATGTTGAATTTTTAATTATTTGCTCATCTTTGCAAATGTTATAAAGAGACCCAGTTTTATTGTCATGATTAAATTTTTTCAGAGTACGTATATGTTTCCGAATTGAGTATATATATATATATATATATATATATATATAATTACCAAACAAATATCTTATTTTTATTAATATAGTAGTAATGATGTAAAAATAATGAATAATTACTATGTGTTTAGTCTAAGTTTCATCCGTGTATTTGGAAATTAATTTTCTGTATTCTCACAATATGAATGCAAAATTAGTTTTTCTTTTCTTTTAAGTTTATGACGTTTTTCAAATTAATTTCTGGATTATTTTCCTTGCTTTGGTAATCAAACACCAATTTTCCGCGGAGACAAATAACAGATGAAGTAGTCTGACTTTTCTTTCACTGTATTATATAAGAATTCACTTCCAGGTCACTTTGTTTCGTAACTTTGTAAGCTTTTAATGCTTTAATTATTAAATTTTGATGAATATCTTAGTTAAAATATTCATGTAATAAAACCAGTGTAACGGTAACTCATTATATCACGTAAATATTGCTTTAGAAGAGACCATGTGTATTGTTAATTTTTATATTTTTTCCTCATTTGAAACTATTTTCATCATCCACTTCAATTTAATAATTCAAATATTTCTTGTCTAATTTTGCATTGAAAATTCTAAAAAATTAGATTTGCTGGATTCAGAAAAATATTTACTGATTCGAAGAAACTAGAGTCTGTCTACGTGTGTGTTTTATTTCTGCATTCAAGTATTCAGAAATATTTCTCAAAGTGTATTTGTTTAGTTTCTGCAAATTTATTACTTAAAATCATAAGAACCTTATTATGATACTTATTTATGGAAGTCCAAAAGAAAACCACTTAGATAAAAATGAAAACTGTATTATTCGCCTTTTCAACACTTAATCATCAAAACATTGGCTTCATCAAAATATTGATTGATGAGTGTAAAATAACCTGGTTGATGTAAATATCATGTTTAATTTCTACTCAAAACTCAATTATTTTTTTAATTACTTTGAGGCTGTGTGTACTTCAAAAAAACTGCGCTGGAAATAGTTATTTTAAATATTATATTAATACATTTAACTATTGTATTATAAGATATTTATAATATATATATATATATATATATATATATATATATATATATATATATATATATATATTGCATATTTAAAAAGTACGAGATCTTTTTATAGTTGATTGGATTTAACAAATTGATTAATTAATGAATGTTTTTACACAAAAAAGAAGAAATATAATAGGAAAAATATATTGAGTGTCTGTAATGGCTGTTTCCTTTTTTAATGTCACACGCATTTAAAATCGTGAAAGTGACGTTTAGATATCACAAAGTATATAAAGTATATTTCTCTTCAATTCATTGAGATTATTTGTCGTCCGCCTCCGAGAGGAAAAGTGCAATTTTTTGTTTGAAATGATATCACAATCTTACGCAACTACAAAAAAATTGATAATTGGCTTGAGGATATTTGTTTCAGAAATTAAAATCTTTGTTAATAAAATCGCTTAAAGATAAAAAAATTACTTGGGAATAATTTGTAATTTCTGATTATTGTTTTATTTTTTCCGTGATCTCTTTGATATTTTATTAATAATAATAATTTAATCATATCTTTGTATTCTTCAAAAAGATAGCCATTTCCTTCCTTGATAATCTAGAAATTTTTTCACAGGGTTCCATGATCTTGGAGAGAATTTATAACTGGAAAGAAGTGAAAAGGAGAAAGGAATTAAGAAATTAAGTCTTTTTATTGAGAGAAGCTGAAACAATAACTTTCGTGGTTGAACCAAGCCAACCATATTATCTCCCTTTTTATCACCATTTTCAATTCCCGATTTTCTTATTTTTTCCGATGACAAATTGACTCTTTTATTATCATTATTAATTAAAAAAGCTGAATTGTATAAGCTATATTCTTCCCTTTCCTTCTTTAATCCATTTGATAATCAAAAATTTGGATCAGTTTGGAAATTGAGATTTTGGGTTTAATTGCAAAACATCTATCACAAAAAAAGAAAGAAGGAAATATCCAGATCCAAAAAAAGATCCGTCGTGCTCACTAATGGCGACTGGGATACGTTAAATGTCTTTGTCGCAATGTCCTCCAAGTGAAGTGATAATTGGGGGGAGTGGCAGCCGTGCAAGTATTGGGGAATGTTCTGCTTGGTAAGTGCTTCTAAATTACGAAGACTCTCACGCGGCTGTTTCTGTCTAACTGACAGAGGCCAACTCAGGAAAGCATGCTGGTGCTACAACAATAAAATAAATTAGCCAAAACTAATCTTTATTATTTGTTATTAATTATTGGCTTTAATGCGTTTTTTGAAATAATTTGTGAATTCACATTATTTAGCATTTTTTTTCTAACCAAATAACTGTGTGAGAACTCTCTCAACTAATATTTATAGCATTGTACAGAAAAACAAACAAAATACCTCATGGGGTCCTAATTAATAATTACATAGAAAATTACGAGTTTAATGAAACATAAAGGCAAATCTTAATAATTTGAATATCGAATCTATAGAATTTTGTGTAACATAATTACTAATTAAATTTGACATTCATAATGTTATTTTCTTAGTAATAAATTGATTTCTACGCTTGAAAGAAAAAGTTTCTTGCAAAACAATATTGGATGGATGACTTTATAGTTGTTTAAGCGAATTGAATTGTGAAGTATACCAAAATGTATTTGGATTATGTTTGATAAATGGTACAAAATCTTACATAAAACTAATAATTGTACAACGGAAAGCAAAAAAATTTCTAATAGTTCATATAATTTTAAAATAAATTTTGCATATATTTTTTAAGATATGATATTCTGCACCGATTCTTAAAGAATTCCCTGTATCAGTATTTTAAAAATCATCAATCATTGATGTTAATTTGTGGAAGATTTCACTCAGTTTACCATTTTACAGTAACGATGCTTCACCAGCTTATTAAGTTCACTTAGTTTTTCCCAATTCGTTATTAATTTGTATTACAAAAATATTACTATTTTTCCTTAAATCAATTTAGTAAATGTGGGAAAATGTCTTGGATTACATTCCGAACGAAATGAAACTGCATTTTTTAAATAGAAAAACACCCATTGCAGATGGTTTAATCCATCTTCAATGAGTGTTTTTCTATTTAGGAAATGCAGTTTATACAAAAAAATTATCGTTGAGCGACAAATAAACCATACCTAATCCAAACCAATTCATCACACATGCTAAAAAGGTTTACTAAGAGAAAAGGACGATAACAAATTCAAGTAAAACTCAAAAATATTAATTAAAGATTAACAAGATAAGATCTTTGGAACAGCAATTAAATTGAATTCACTTCCTATACGAACTCCAGCAAATCAACATTTTTATATCTTTGGATATTTATAACGCCGTTGACGCAAAGATATGTGACCGAATCGAAAACTGATCTCATTAATTTTCTGTCGCGTAAGGGCTAATCTTATATATATATATATATATATATATATATATATATATATATATATGGGGAAAAATAAATTCATTATTTTTTGATTGATGAATGTAGTTTGATATCTTGTATCATATAACTTCAGATTTATGTTCGTTGAAAAGATCACATTTCGCACTAAAAAAATGTTTATTTGGTTCCTTCAGTTATAAGGTACAAGGAAGTGTTGAGAATAAAAGTCAACAAAGAGGAAATGCAGTATACTCACTTTTTCATTGATAAAAACGAAAAAGTTAAATCAGTTGAAAATCGGGTGTGACATTTATGGTCCCTATATTTTAATAACCATTTGTGTGTTATTTTGATTTCATCGATTCCTTTCAGGCTTATTTGATGTTAAAAATGCACCTCGCACAGATAGGCGCATTGTTGAAAATATCGATAAAATTTCTAAAATGTTCGAAATTAACGAGCATGTAAGCAATTCAGAAACTGAAGATCAGATAAAAAAAAAACACCTTGAAATTATTTGCGCAAAGCAAAATATGTAAATAAAGCCTTAAAGTTCACTTAAAAAAAATTAATATACATTATGTTATGATGAGGATGAAATAAGTTTTATCTTCATCATAACTTAATGTAACTTTTTCGCTGTAAATTTTTTATAAATTTTGCGTTTTTCAAAATAATGCATATTTGAAAATATAATGTGATAAAAAAATTAATTCAAATATGGAGATTATATTTGACGTTTAACTTTAAAAATAATATAATTTTTGCTGTTCACCTATTTTTTGTACAATCAGTTTTATTATTACTTTTTTATTAATATTGGCACTGAAAACAACTGCCTCAAAATAATCAAATTATTCCCTCATTTTTTAGTGTGTTTTATTTTAAACTTTATTTCACATTAATTTCCTTTAGACATAGTAAATAAAATGTTTATACTTGTAGAGTTTCCAATAAAAAATATTATAATTTGAAATTATGTATAATAAGCCTTGTCAAAGAGATTTGGAGGTGTTCTTTTGTTTAATTACGCACACGTTTTTCCCTAAAAGCTAATTTATCGTTTTGAGAAAGTTAAAAGAAAATATATTGCGAAACGCTGCACTTAGTTACAAAATAATGGAAATTAAAAGTGCGACGATGAGGCTTTGATTCGAAGATGAGTTAATGAACTTTTGAAAAGTTTGACAATGGACTTTTCCCCTTTATGATAGTCCAAAAATGCGATTTTTTTATTCATGTCACGATTTTAAATTTTTACTATCATATGTATTTCTAATCATCATATAAAAAGATATGTGAGTATATGGTAATAAATAAAGAGTACTTATGTGAATTATCCCGTAGACCATTTCCGTGAAAAAAAATGCGTTGCCAAATATTATGTTTTAACTTCAGATGCTACTATTTAGTGATCGCATCGACTGTTCAAATTCGTAAGCTCATATTTTAAATATATATATATATATATATATATATATATATATATATTTAA
>JAPDSC010023927.1:301530-329188 GCA_026290005.1 Latrodectus geometricus
TATATATATATATATATATATATATATATATATATATATATATATATTAAATCTCCATCTAGAAAATGACTCTGAAATTTTAAACTGGAAAATCGAAACGTTGCACAGCTAAAATTTGTTCCTTACTTAAACTAACCTCATCTAAATTTCCCTTTCCACTAAAAAACTCATTTAATCTTTTATCGTTATATCACAATATATTCTATTTTCACTTTTACGTTATTACTTATACTACTTGCAGTTACTAATATATTCTATTTTTATATTATACTCATATTACATTTTAATAATAATACATTCTAATTTTAGCTTTATGTTAAACTCATATTACATGTAGTTACTAATGCATTCTACTGTCGTCTTTATGTTATACTCCAAGAAGAAAAATGGTCGACAATTTTTACAAACGTTAATATTTTATGTTAATCCATTCTTTTAATAGTTCACAGTTTCTGAAACTCATTATTCTGTGGTCATTTAAAAGGAGTTTAAACAAGATCGATATTTTAGTTGCCAAAACAAGTGCTAGAATTGTGCTAGAATGATTTAAATTCTTTGAATCACGTCACCAATTGTCAAGTATGCGACATGTTTTCAAAATCAGGAAATTCTTTTCCTTCATCGAATGTAAACTGTGAATATTTTGGTGTATTAATTGCCAGAATGCAAGTTTTAAGCTTGATGCCTTCATTTTACAAATTTCATAAAGTTTCATTTAATAAGTTTTTCATAAAACATAAATTATGATATGAAAACCTTCAACTATTAAAACTATTTTTTATTTATTTTCAGTTTTTTTTAAATAAAACTATTTGCTTCAACGAGAAATAGCATTATTTTAGCTATAAAGTGATTTTCTTTAAAACAATTTATCGTAACAAATATATGAAAGATTCTTTAGTCTTTTGAGGGAAGTTTATATATTGAATAGCAAGTGTATTTCATATAAATATAGCATTTTAGAGGAGCCCCGGACTGTATTTTAAGAGTTAATGGGTTTACAATACACGTCTACCACCAAGCGTCTTGCAACAGTCAAGCGACAAGATCACACCTGAGCTGGCACTCTCATCTCCGCATCCACGCCGTACCAATAGAAAGACTTTGGACATCCCAAATTACATGGAGATTACAATGGTCTGATTATAAGAGGACTCTATTTGAAAGGTTCTACGTTAGAATCCAGTTATTTTTGTCAATGATAAATGAGTGTTACGTTCCTACCTATGCATATCTTTCGGAGGGAATGCCTTGGAATTTTCTGGATTTTTCATCCTTGCAACGTGTAAATACAGCAAATTCACTATGAAAATTCTCTCGGAAAATTCCCCGCAAAGGTTTACCCATTTTAGTCTTTATATTGGGACATCAGAGTGAAACAAGAAATAGACAACTTATCTAATCTTAAATAAATATAAAATTTAAATGACAGGATTTTATCTTTTAACTATAAAATCTTGTTGACAAAATGGAATTTAAAAAAAACATTCCTTTTGTATGAGCAGATTAAAAACAATTCACATGAGTTGAGCATTTTTAACAGCCAATACCATGTCTCAACGACATAACTTGGTTAAATCGGAGAACGGTCTCTGAGAGGAAACTGTAGCGGAATCCTTAGAACTTCACAAAATACTTAAAGCCTGCTGAATTGGTGTTTGGGTATTGAAAATGTACACCGAAGATCGGGACAAGGTCATGCCCTATTGAAATATATAATAGAAATCACCATCGAAATAAATAATATGTGTAGCATTAATGAGCAGAAGAAACCCTACAATCAATTCTTCGATATTGCGACAATGCATTCTGAGGGCTGTTTGTAAAAAAGTTTCGATTCAGACTGTTTGAAATCGAAATCAAGATATGAGATGATATTCTCACAGATATATTATTTGTGTTTCATTGACAGGGAGCCTTCGTGCTTCAAGCAGAAGGTGAACACAGTACCTTTACTGACAGGAAAAACATGATTGAAGTTAGGTGCTTCTCACACACGAGTCCTACTTCTGTGTACAATCTGAGAATAAAATCGGTGCTTCGTACCAGGAAATTAGATGCTAATTACACTAGTTCTATATTTGTGTATGGGAATATTCCGTTTGGTGAAATCGCAGTGATAATCTGGTTGATATTTCCATCAATGGCTACACCAACCAATGCGTTATCGTAAATGGAGCATTGACACTGATCTATACAAAAATGAGCTCATCAGATTTATTATGATTCATTAATCTGTAGCAATCATATATTATTTCAATTTTGTGACTCCAGACCATAACATGTATACGATACGCCCTGAATAAGAGAACAAGATACTGGCCGATTCATTTGAATAAATGCTGGGAATGGGTTCATCAGATATGAATTCTACAGAACATGTTTGCTTTTTATAACTTAGACCTGATATCCGGTAATCACTTCCAGAAAGAATTCAGCAATTGGAAAACTTTCTTTCATGGGAGTGGTACGGAATACCCCAGTCCTTCATCGATTGTATAACTTGTACATATGCGACATTGCTTTCGATGTATATCACATATTTAAATTCGTTTTCACTTGAGAAATCTCATATTTTGTTTGTGTAATATGCACAATTTGTTTGGAAAACAATAAAAAGAAATTCTAGAAATGTGCATTTTTTGACAATATGGTCAATAAAATTTAACTATTCCTTGTCAGTAATTTCTTTTCCTATTCTCGTATCCTACCATAATTATATATCAAATATCTATGAAACATTTTCTCGTTACTAGCTTATGACCAAATCATAAAATTTAATATATATATTAGGTTGGGAAAAAAGAAATCCATTATTTTTACGTGAACTTTTTGTAACTTCTTTCAGATTCGCCTTGTAAAAAGGTTTAAAACAGTTTTCATGTAGCTTTTTAGGTCTTGTGCGAAGCTACGATTGCTGACATGTTGTCAAGTTTGATAGTTTTTGATATTTTAAAGACATTCTCGATGATGTTGTATCCATGCGAGGTGCATCTTTAGCATCAAAATACCCAAACGGAATCGACGAAACCAAACTTGTGCGTAACTGGTTGTTACAGTCATATATAGGACGATAAACACCTTTCACAATTTTAGCCACCCGGCTATCTTTTTTGCCGTTACAAGAGAAAAACGAAAATGTATCGAATTTTCTGTTTGTTGTCTTCTATTTTTCAAACCTTGTACTCGTAACTGAATTAATCAATGAAAAAAACCGCAAGAGAATATTTTAGTGTCAAATGTCACCTTTCCAATGACCATAAACTTGAAATTGTTTGATAAATACCTCACGAGATATTGATGTATATATATATATATACATACATACATACATACATACATACATACATACATATATTGAAAAAAATAAGGTAAATAAATTATGTCACAAGTTATTTTTTAATGATTTTAATATTGAAAAACCAATTATTACTCTCTAAATTGAAATTATTGTTAAATCCAAAAATGAAATTTAAAAGTAGTTGGCTTTGTTTTTTGAGTGTAACAAATGCATGATATGAGTGTAAATGAATTTCCTCTATTTTAAAAATATATAACTTGTCTGAACATGAATATTGATTTCCTCCCCCCAGGTCATGCCAGAGTGATTCAATGCGCTCTCAAAGCATCCCAGGATGAGCGTTCTCACCACCACAATAAGCGGTAAGTTTTTTCAATAACTATCTTCCAATCAAAAATCTTTGAAAAAACACATCTAATTAAAAATGTTTTTTACATTCGGGCAAATACATTTTCTTAGTTTAGATCATGTGTATTACTGAGAACATTATTGCGCCATTCGTCCACGACTATGATACCAGCTGACACAATCTTCTTACATCATTGTAGCGCCTGAATAGCAAATAATAGTCTAAGTGTCAGAATTAAAATATAAATTTTCTTCAACTTTTTTATAAAGTATTTTTATAAATAGTACCTTCATAATTTTTATTTATACTAAACAATAAGCAAAGCATAAAGATAAAAAAAAATATTTATTCAATAAAATATCACAAAAAAAATTACTTTTCAATATTTAAATAAAAAATTCTCTTATTATTAACTATTAAAAACTTTTGATTATGTTACTAGCAATATTTTTTAGACTGCCTGTTTTTTCAAAATAATATTTATAGCTAAGCCATAGTACACTGATTTAATTTTAGCATTTGACAGTCCACATTTAATTACGAATTATTTTACGCATATTCACAAGCAAATGTTTGTTAATAAAAATTCTTCGAGTATAAACATAATAAAATCAAAATATAGATATAAATGTACGAAATTAAATCATATGCTTCTAATTACTAATATTTTTAAGAACTAATCTTAATAACTACGATATGTTTAAAAGAGATATTATTTTTTTTTCAAATTAATAGATTAGTAAAATACTTTTTATTCATCCAATCAAGCTCAAATGCATTTTTTAAACTTGCAGTAAATGTGTGTGGGGGGGAGGCACTTGAAGTTCATGCTGTTTCCTTACATATTAATGCATTAATTTAATTAATTAATTTTAGTTTAATACGGAAGAAAAATACTCTATTGTGTAATAGTGCTGTCTATTGGCACCAACAGTTACTATCTTTACATTTCTTACATTTTTCAATTTATTTACTTTTATTATCTTGAAATGTATTTATTATTTCATCTGAAAACTCACATTTGTGGTTTTGAAATAAATTAATGACAGATAAAAAAGTGTTTATGTGTGTAAGAGAGAATTTTTTCTCGTTTAAAAAAAATGAATGAAAATTATTTAAAAAGGACTTTTTGCAATATAGTGAAATGAAAGGTTTGTATTGCAGTGGTAAAGCTGGTAGAGAGTTAGCTTAGAAATTTCATGTCTTCGGAATTTTGTTGAAATATAAAAATATTCGAAGCTGTAAGCTAAACAAACAAATTGGATTAACGGTATCGAACAATACAATCGGACAATCCGAAATTTAATAAAAATTAACAGAAATAAAATTTTCTCTTGTTGAGCTACATGGGAAGGGAATTTAAAAAAATTATATATACATATATTACATGTAAAAAAAAAAAAAAAAAAAAAAAAAAAAAAAAAAAAAAGATAACATTTTAAAAAAATTCAAAATTATTCCAGAATATGGCTATTGATTTTATTCTTATGAACTTTGATAGTATATTCATTTTCATTTCACTTGCCTGAAATATCTGAATTAATTCTTTTATATTTCCTCAATAATTTTTTCTGCCATTTCTTTATTGTGAATTTCAAAATTTCCCTGGTTAGCTGACATTTGACATACAATAAAACATAAAATTTAGTTGCTAAAGACCTCTATCTCTGACAAACTAAGAGCGACATATTTTGTTATTCGGTATCTAGCGCTATTTGTAGCAAATTTCCATTTTAAATTAGAAATGATGGAGAAATTTTCTTTGAAAACAAAATAATCATGTTCGTACGCTAATATTAACTAAACATTTGTAATCAAAAAAAAATTCATTTTCATCTAAAATATTCTTTCAAGTCAGCAGCACTGATACTGATATGCATCCATGTGCCTAGCTCTGAGTTTGACTGTACCAGTTAGATGGCAGCAGCAGGGGAGGAGACTCCGTTATTTAGAAGCAACGTCCCTGCAGAAACTTACCCAATGCTTGACCTGCTGCCTTCTGAAGTATTCTACGACATTGCAACCTATTTCACTTGCCCCAATTTACTTTTTTTTTACTTGCAACCTATATTACTTGCCCTTTACCAACTCACTACCTGCCGATAACGCGAAACGTTCTAACAAACCAGGCCACCGACTTGGATGTACCAAAATTGTTACGTGTTTGCACGTGTTTTATGCAATTTCCAAATAATAATTTTCCCAATCTGTATTCAAAAAAAAGTATTTGGAAATATCCAAATATTTCTCCTAATTCTCCAATCATATGTATTTCTCCTCGAAAATTAAAAGCTATTCCCTCCCCACCCCCCATTTAAACTATTATGTACTCTATTAAAATTTAGTTCAGAGAATTGATCTCATGGGTATTATTGCTGAATAGCGTACTCATGCGATTGAAATTAAATAACAAGTAAAAATAAGTTTTTTTCAATCATGTATTATTCCACAAACTTGGCGTTTTTCAATTAATGTACTGCAACGGAATGAAACACTCAAATATCTTGAATAGTGAATGTGAATGAATAGTGATTGTTGTGAAAATGTATTTCAGGGCGTGTCTCAATGCCAGAGCAGAGCAACGACTATCGCGTCGTGGTGTTCGGTGCTGGAGGAGTGGGCAAGAGCTCCCTCGTGCTGCGTTTCGTCAAGGGCACTTTCAGAGAATCCTACATCCCTACCATCGAGGACACCTACCGACAGGTGAGAACACTACTCTATATTCCACAAAAAAGTTTTATTCGTGTCTTAATTTCTAGAGATCTTTTTTTCTACCCGTTTTTCAAAAGTGTCCAATACCTTACATCAGAATTAAAATATTTTTCTTGTACATGTAATAGATTAGTGAATCTACATATTCCGTCTTTTTTCTATAACATCTTATTGGTGCTTAGTAAGTTCAATTATTTCTTTTGAATTGTGGTTATAGTTAAAATAGGGGATAATGGGGAAGGTGCTTGGAATGCATCTAAAAGTTTACAAGCACATGACTTTCTTTTTCAGCTGGAGAAACATCGAATTGGATGGTTAATTGTCTCTCACTTAAACTAATATCCTTTTTGTGATTCATTTTTAACTTTATGTATTCTGCAAATTATCTGACTTTCAGTTGTATCTAGGTTAATGGGATGTAATTCCTGGTACGGCTGTATTATTGTTAGCTTTGTATGTCTGCTAGGAAAATTCTCGTTGTAGGTTGTCAGCAATTTCTTACATGTGGAGTGAGTGAAGGACGCTATGAAGTCCATAGACATCAGAATTTTGACAATTTGAACTGCATGTCATAACTTTGTTAAACTGCGTCATACCTATTTATTTTTTATCCTGTTGCAATGCTGAATTTCAAAATTTTCACTCTTTACGTAAGCAGTATTCAGTTAAAATGAAAAATAGCATGATGATTTCAGAAAATTATAGATCATGGAGAAAATTTAATTTTTTATTTCATTAATATTTAGTAACAATTGTTCGATATTTGTTTGAATTAAATACTTAAATAATAATTAAAACGTTACCAATTGCTGTCTACTGAAACCTCACTAGTCTCACTAAAATGTTGTGTGTTTCCTTTTAGGTGATTTTAGAGTAAGAAAAACAAAATCTATAACATATATTTAGCTTTCTATTTCCCCTCGATATATAATCAATTCAATATTTTATTTTCCCTTGTCGATTGTTGAAGCCTGCCTAAACTTCATATATTCTAACTCAACTTTTTATGGGAATATGTTATTGGCCTGTGATACTGTTCAATTTCGCTAACATGAGAAAAAAACTGTTTTAATGAACGTACAGAATAGATTTTTAAAAAATATCTGAAAATATCATGATACACTGGAAAAGGAAAATTCAAACCATAAAATAAAGCTTTGGATATAGTATACAAACTTGTGGCTTGATTTAATATGGCTCGATTGATTTTTTGCTCTCAGTCAGTTTTAGCACACAAGATAGAATCTGTTAGAATTTGTCAATTGTTGAATAAATGTTTTCACATTTCGGAATTTTGCTTGCTTCTATACAATATTTTGAGTCAAAGTGGCAATTAATGACTTTGTACAGCAATAAGTGAAACACATCATCTTGCTTCCGATGCACTAAAGCTATGATAATGCATTTTGCACTCCTAAAACGTATTTGATACTGCACCTTCACCTGGATCTGGCATGAATCAACCTCGAAGCAGATCTCTACTCTTGCATCTGAGTTACACTCAAAAAAAGAAAATAAGTTTTATTTCGTGTAAACACTTTTTGTGTGTGTATGTGAGGAATAGTGTACCTGCCAATGGAACTACAACATTTGAATTACTGCACTTTTCATATTTCCTGATATTTTTTTGAATTTTCATTCCTAGATTCAACAATTAGAATAAAATAAAATAAAACAAAATCCAGAATAACGGATCTATATATACTGTTTACAAATTCAAAATCTCTTATTAATTCTTTGCTATCAAGTGGAAATTTGGACGTGAACGGTGTTTAGTATCCTTTTGTAGACATTTCTAATGAAATATTTGAGATTGAAATTAATTTCTTTACGTTTTTGAAAATAAAATTTATTTAGTTTTTTAGGATGTTAATTTTGAGATCATTTCTTATATTATTTCGTACAAAATGTGAAGCATTGGTCATTATCTAAGCGTTTTAATATATTGTCCAAAAAATAAAACAAATATTCTCATGCAAGCCAAAAACAAATAATGAAATCAAATACTCTTGTATTCTGCTACTTAATAACATTAAATACAAAATAAAATTCATCAGAATCCTAGTAACTAATTTCCTGCGTTTTCGGACCTTAAAAGCATACAAAACTATTTATTGACTTATTGCAGTTACTAGATTAGGTTTCTACTCCTGATCTAATCCCTTTAGATGACCGATTTCCTTGTATATTTTCTCATTTTTGAAAGAATTCCTGAAACTAAAGAAAGACCAGGATTTTGTCTTTATAAGCAAGCACATACCAATCTTCTCTTCCAATATCTTCTTTCTAATGAATAATCAAATCCTGTAAATTTAATCTATTACAAAATGCATAAGCTAAAAGTTTAATTTAACATAGGAAACTCTGTTTTGTTTTCTTGTGTAGCAAACACAATATGATCTACATTTAAAATGGAAAATTTGTTGAATTCTAAGATGAGTTGTTTTATTTCAATTAAATTATTAAGCAAGCACTTGTTTTGTCAATTTTCTTTTTAATTATTACTTTTCGAAAACCCTAATATTCTTATCAATATCTTTCATTCATGTTGATTAACAGATTTATTTATTTATTATTAATCGCACTACTCAATGTACTATATTATAGAGTTGATATCTTGTCATTCTTCTTGAATTTCGTATCACATTATTGAAGGAATACAAAGTTTTAGCAATTGATCACCTCTAGGCTCTTTCCCTAAGGTGATTTTTTAACCTATTCTGTATTTAATGCTCTTTATAAAAGATACAGTATGAGATGAATGCTGATGTAAAATGCTTCATTTACATTTTGTGTATATGAGTCATATTTAAATAAAAACAACTGGTAAATGTTAAACTTTGAACTCACAATTTTTTTCTTACCTCGAAAAATGTCATTAAACTTACATATTCGAAAACTAACTTTGTAAACATGTTTAATAATGCTCAAAATGATATCCTGTAACCAGCTGAAAAAGGATTGGCAACAGAATGTCCTATGAAATTAAGTCAGATAGGACATAATAAAGTAAACCAAATCTAGAGATTAAAAGCATTAACTAGATTATTAGCTATATTGGAAGAACAGGTGTAATGACTTTCGAAAAAAATTAACAATTTAGGTAATTTATAACAATGGATTTTAACTTCTTAATAGAAGTATCAGAATTCATTATTGAATCCTTTATTTTATTATAGATCCTTATATGTTTTTAAATTTTATTTACTTGTGTGTCTTTTTTTAAGATTTCTTGTACATTTCGAGCTATAGGAAATGAATGTTTATGGAATTACTGGGTTATTAAAGTATTTTTTAATTAAAATACACAATGTTTGTAAAAAAGTTTGTAAAATCTTTTTTGAATATTTTTAATGTAATTTTAGGATAAAAAATTTTAGATTTTATTTCAATTAAATTAACTTTGGTGTAAAATTAGAAAATGATTTGAGATTATTGATACTTTTAACTCAAAAACACACTAGAATACATTGTGATTATGAAAAACCTTTAACTAACTTAATATGAACTTACAGTATTTAAAATAATACAAAATAATTAATCACTTAAGAAAATTATTATACCATTACATTATATACATAAGTTGTTAATTTGTCAGTTGGAATTCGATTTGTGAACAAACATTCTGTGCATAAACTAGTTTCATTAGACTCGAGATTTCTTAGCAATATACTAGAAATTATAAACAGGAAATATTTAACATTTAGATGATTTATTACTAAATATTGAGTGACTTATAAGAAACTGGAAAGGCACAATTACATGTTTGCATTAGGTCCAAAAGAATCCTCATAACTAACCCTATACGAATAAACATTTAATTAAATTTTAATGGTAAGCAATTACACTTTACGTGTGAGTTTAAAGCATTATTCTTGTTTTTTGTATCCATTACAAGAAAAGAATTTAACTTCTCAAGTAATGTATTACTTGTTATGGTTATAATGTTTTATTAATGAATGCGTCATAATTTTCGATCGTCTTGATTTCTTATTCGGGTAAGAGTTCACCGATGGCTCTATTGGAATCTTTGTTGCTGCAACATTCTTTAAAATTGGAGGAATTCTCACTTATAAGAAAATAAGAAATTCCTTGAATGCAAAATTTGTCAATCTCTAAAAGTTCTGAAGTGTTTGTTCGTTACAAAACTTTATTCAAATTTATAAAATCTTTAAGATATTTTTTGTGTAGACAGCACTATTCACGCAAAAATATTTTAGCTTATATTTGTATTTTAATGATAAATGCCTTAGTATAAAGTATAAAAATTTGGAATAATCATAGCTCTTTGTAAAAGAGGAATTTGTTTTTCTTTTGTTGTTTGGGCATTTGTTTCTTATAGATAGCTCATTTCTAAATAATCTTGAGAAATGTTTCAGTTCTGTACTGTTATCTCGTTTCTGTATATGCCATTATTTTTTGAACACATTTTGAAACAAATTGATCATATTAATATGTATTTTGTTCAGTATCTGATAATTTCTTACTGTAACTGATATAAAAGAGCACAAATCTCGAGGTTAATTTTATAATGAATTTTAATATTTTATCACTTCTACAAAAAAACACTAACTCTAAAACATTGACTTATTTTAAAAACAATACAAGAGCAGGACATATATAGGACACGCATCCTTTCTCTACAAAATACCACTTCGCTCTGCTGTATGTTTCCAATGCTTGCGGGAGACCTGTTCATATCCGTCGTATCCGTTAGAAGGTATTTATTATATTACTCAAACCTTTTATTACTTTTCCAATAGCACATTGGGACAAAGGATTATTTTTAAGGAGGTCATTTTTCGGCACTTCCTTCATATTTCTCTTCATACATGTTTTGCATTTCTTATTATGCGTCTAAATTCAACAATAAATCTTTATATGATGAATTATGTCTGTTATACATTTATAACTAAATTATTAAAACAAAATGCCAAATTCTAACACTGAAAAATTAAAAACAAATTTTCATGAAACTATCACCTTTTTTCTAAAAATATTTATTTAACAAGACTGGCTCGATTTAACGAAATTTATCCTTGATTATATATGAAAATATTGTTTAAAAAACGTTTATAAGCTTAGAAAAGGTAAATTCAAATGTTGAATTTCTTTACAAACAAAATGTCACCTCAAATTTAGTACTGAAGCTCTTGTTGCATAAAGAACATTCAAAAATGAAATTTTAATTACTTATGGATAAAAAGAATTGTTATTTTTATTATAAGCTAAAACAAGAAAATCAAAGGAAGGGAGAATTTTGTAGCATAAAATCTGTAAGCTTTTAGAAAATATGGATATTCTGACATGACTACCATGAAATTCTTTATATTTCCATTGTTCATTCAAAAGATATCATGAAAGTATTTTTGTGCATAGTAAAATATAATAAATTAAGCAGTCACGAATTTTCTTTTTCAATTTTATTTTAAGTTTATAATAATAGAAATTAATGAAACACATACGATTTACTTTTATTACTCTTAATATTTAAAAGATGGATACGGTCACAGTGTAATGGATAACCAAAATGGAATTATATAATAACAGTATTGAAATGAGTCATGAGTAACAATTGAATGTAATGAGATTATAATTGGTATTTTTAAATAAAACCATAGTATTTATTTCAAACTACAAAATAACCAATAAAATTCTTTCCATATTTGCTTTGCTATTGAATAAATTGAGAACAGATATAAAAATTAGTGTATCTAGCGAATCGAGAATGCCAATAACAGCCTATAAAAATATGTCAACGGCTTTCTTTTATAAACTATAACTCCTTCAGTAGAGAAGAAATATAGCAATGTCCAACCAGCTCATTTGGTGTTGTTTGTTTCACGATTTCAAAGTAGTTTATAAGTAAATAACTCAAGTCACCATATGCTTCATATGTTTGGAATAGTGCCAACAATGAACCTACCACAGTGCATTGGGTTTAAAAATTCAGGTCGGGAGATTCAGGCAGAATTGCACTAATGCAGTCTCATTCTCAGTTTCGGTCTCCTTTGCTTCCAAATTCTCTAAGTTTTACCGTAAAAGTGAAAAGTTAAGCAGAAGGTGCTGGATAATAATGGAGATTATTTCCAATACTAACAATAAACTGCATTTTCTGTAAATCATTTTCTTTTCAGCCATTAAAAATATCAAAAGCTTTATTGTTTATCAAAAAGAAACATGCATTATCACGAAATTATTGTTAAAGGAAAATAGTAATCTGATGTATATTCATATTTAGATAGATCCAGTGGTAAATCATTTTTATTTTACGAAAGAAAAATTAGGTATATATGTGTTTTTGATTTAATGTCACAATAGGAATGAAATAAGTTCGTACATTGATTAGAAAATGGATGTTTTTCAGGTGATCAGCTGCAACAAGAATATTTGTACTCTCCAGATCACAGATACGACGGGCAGCCACCAGTTTCCCGCCATGCAGAGATTGAACATTTCCAAAGGGCATGCCTTCATCCTGGTCTACGCCGTGACGTCTTCGCAATCTCTGGAAGAGTTGCGCCCCATCTTTGAAGTCATCAAGGAGGTGAAGAGCGGGGATATGGAAGGGATCCCCATCATGCTGGTGGGCAACAAGTGTGACGAGTCAGAGAGCCGAGAGGTCCAGACGACGACCGGACAAGAGCAGGCCAAGAAATGGAACTGCGGTTTCATGGAGACGTCCGCCAAGACCAATTGCAACGTCAAAGAACTGTTCCAAGAACTGCTAAACATGGAGAAAAGACGAAACGTCAGTCTCAACATGGATACAAGCAAGAAGAGGTCGCAGCTGCGCAAAGAAAAACTAAAAGGGAAATGCTCACTCATGTAAAAAACTGAAATTCTGTGCTGACAGACCGAACTATTCTTTCATACGAATGTGCAGTTTATTATTTTTCCTTTGTTTATTTGCATGTTGTTGGACTATCTGTGTCTCCTAATGGTGAATCATTGATGATGATACCAAATTGGAAAGGATAACGTTGAACATCCTAATTGATTATTGTATTCATATCTAGACGAAATATATTTCATTATTTTTTCACTCGAGCAGAAGCACTTAATAGGTTGCAATTTAGAGACATTTTTTTACTCTTCATTCCATTCACTGTTAGTTCTCAAGACTTTTTGTTTCATGTTTTGGTGCGCATCGCGAAACATGAATAAGTTTATGTTGGAAGAAGGATTCCGCCGAGGGAGAGAGAGAGATTTTGTACAAACACTGGAGACTGCAGGACACTTGCCAGAGCCTTATTCGAAAAAGTAGAGCTTACATTGTTTTTGTAGGGGGTTCTCTCCATCCCTCTACATGCATAGAAATGCTGACAAAATATCTTTGGTGCGATTTGTTGTACATAGTGACAATTTTCATAACATGACTTAAATTCGAATATTTTCATAAAGACTCAAAAAAAAAATGTTGTGTAGATGGAAGAATTTTAGTTATACTGCATTTTTTGATTCTGCGAAAATACACAGAATTAGTTCGGTCTGTCACTGTACAAAGGAGAGATGTAGAATTTAAGTTAGAGTATCCTCGATTGTTTGAAAGGAAATTCGGAAGTTGCTACACAAAGAGATTAAACATGTATACTTATATATCATATAATTTCGAACCAATTACGAAACATCTATATATTGCAGCCCAACAAGCTTAGATTTTCAATTTAAAATATAGAAGTCTAGTTGTAAATATCTTTAAATATAAATATTTAATTATATTTTTCATACATTGTACATTTTTAAGATTGGAAATTTAAAAAAAATACCTTTCACAAACAAAATCTTGTGCCACATTAAATTCTTCTCAAAACAGGTAAATACCGTTATTATTTATTAATTTAAAATTGCATATAAAAAATTCTTCATCTTTCTAAGTGCTTAAAATTATTGTATCATTGACGCAAATTTTATAGTCTTACACGTCAAGATTTTTTCCGTAGTAATAATCAATGATTTTTTTTCTTTTATGTTTTATAGAACAAAAGTAGAAAATTTAATTATTTGCTAATTATTTATCAAAAGAAGAAATAGTCAAAAGAGGAGAACAATTCTGCAAAATTTAGAATTTAATGTTGTGCATGTTCATCTGTTTGGATTAAGTTTCTTGGCAAAAATTCAACTCGTTCTGGAATGGTTCCCTTTCTTGTTTGTTCACAATCGATTGATACTTGAATCTATCTTCGACTTCATTGATGTTCTACAGTACGCACTTTAATAGTAAACTGTATATTCAGTATAGGCATGTCTTTATAAAACAGTTAACATAAACCTTGCAAAAGGAGTAAAAAATTAATCTGGTTGAGAATACTATTTATTGGTGGAGTAAATTTCAAACTAAAACAAATTCTAGATTATCGTTCTTATTTTTTGCAATTTACAAAGTAAAGAATTGAATAACCTTTTATATATCTAGTATTTCAATATTAAAAAATATTCTCTTATTATCATTTTTGTAACTGTTGCCAGTGCCATAATATATTTATCAAGATTCTTTTGAACACAGGCTTTTTCCTGACTTATTTCAGACCATTAGAACATACGACTCGAAAGTGCATTAAAGTGTAAGATATATGATGTGTAAAATTTTAATTTCTTTTACTTTGGCATTGAGATTTTATACAAATGTATAATAAAAAATAATGTGGTGGAGAATTTTTTATATACTTTATATTTTTTTTCAGTTTTAAAAGTTTTAAAAATTAACTCTTTAAAAGAATATAATGTTGTGATGAAAATGCCAGGGAAATTAGTGAATAATCAATACATTAACAAACAATGTAATGGCACATATATTTCATCTGTGATTATGCTTTCATTTTTTCTAAACTTTCTTTTGAAGTTATATCAATATCAAAATATTTATGCTAAAAATTTTACATTTGAGCAAAAGGAATTGTTTAACAATTTTATTTAAATTTTTTTTCTATTTATTATCTAAGTTTTTATGATTGAAAATTTATTTGTTACCAATATTAGCTTCATTTTGTCAGATTTTGATTATTTAATTTTCCTATTGTTTTCAAATATTTTTATTTAAAATATAAGTACTTGACGTGTTCGTAATCTAAGTACTGACTCAGCTTTGAAAAATAATTCCAAAATATGTTAATTATATATAGTATAATTCAGAGTATTTTGAACTTTGTCAAGTACACCTTACAGATGATGAAAAACTACAAGTGTATCACAAAAGGAATTACAAAATACGTAAATCTTCTTTCAGCTCATAAATTTTGGAAAGCATTTACAGAAAGTTATAAAAGTCCTTAATATATTATAGATAAACTTATATATTAAGTCAATATTGATAATAGAATTTTTACAAAAAAAAAAATTCATTTGATCAAAGAGCATCATTTTTGCAATTAATTAAACACTAAATAAACTCGATGGCTTCAGGAAGTATGGGATTAACTCTTAAGTGGAATGAGACGAGTTATGAAATTCTTAAAATTATGAACAAATTTACATTTCATCATCTTGCGCCTTGTAGTTAGGAACTTTTCTAAATAAGAATGGTCGTCTCATTCTTTTTGAAAATCATGCAATTAATATCATCTGATGAGCCACTGAAAAAAAATGTAAGCAATTCGATGTATTGAAACTATACTAAATGAAGACAATTTTCTGCAATAATATAAAATAGTTTGATGTTTTTTATATTTATTCAATAAAATACAATATATTAAAAAAGAAAAAATAAGGTAAAAATATATTGTGAATATATATTTTTAAATTAATATAAAGTTGCTTTATCTGCGCTCATAATGTTAACGTTCAATTTTAAAATGTCTATTTTTATTAAATTTTTTAAATTATTTTGGGTTTACAGAGATGTTTGTATAAACCCTTCAAATGGAAAGAATAAATGCCAAGAACATGGGTTACATTTCTTTAAACAGTGATCCCGTAGACATTACGGCACAATGCATGAACTTGCTTCACATATCGAAAAATTGTTGTTCGTTCAGACATCGGATGATAGTTTATTACGTCACTCTTCTGTATAGAAATATTTAAGCATGTTCTAATATTAAACGAATATTACATGTTAGTCTTATAATAAGCTTGTTTGTCTTTAGATTGCATTATACATCGACGCAGCAAAACTTGCTGTAGCAATATTTGTCGGCTGCCTTATATGGGGTGCGAGCACACAGTTTGTTATCGCGCGAAGTTTTAATGTAGGCACGTTTCCACTCTTTTTATCTTGATATCAATCCGAAATTTACTCAATTAGCAAACCGTTCGGAGGAGAGAGACACGGGTCTGTATTTATATTATTAGTGTTGCCATCTCTTTTTTCTAAAAACTAGAGTGTATTGCATAATTTAAAAAATATTTGGTACATGAGTAAAATCCAATCAACCATGAAAATTGGTTCAAATTTCTCGCCAAATCGTTTTAGTTTCTCAATATATATTTAATAAAAATTAAAACAAAAAGTTCATTTAAAAAAAAAATTATCAATATTTTAGAGCATAGTGGCCAGTTTGTTTTCAGAAATTATCAAGTATAAGGTTTTACTCGTGTCCCATTTATATCTACTATAATTGACAAAACTTTACAATTAAATTCCATATGTCACTCATTTTTCTCGAATCGTTGAACAAATTTGTTCCACTCTAATTTAATGACACTCAAATCGAGGCTGTTATTGAAGTCTTCAATGATTGTCTTTTCCGATGAACCACCAGGCATGAAATCCTTTCCAGCAGAACTTGTATCTATGGTGCTGCTGCTGACATCGGATTGCAATGATCAAGGAATAAAGGATTTTCAAGAATTTCATTATCTTTGTGTCTCCAGTTGCCAAATTGTGTCATGCCTAATATTTTAGAAAAAAAGAACGTCATGATTAGTGCTTTTCTAAAATTCATGCTTTCAATTCATTCGTGCAAATCAAAAGATTAAATTCTTTTAATATTTTTTCTTTGATGTGTTTTTAATATATTTGAGTCCATTCGTCAAAATTCTTGAGTGATTTTGTTCCTACGGAGAGACGTGTTTGCTTCAAAGCCTTTAATGAAGAATATCTTGTTTTAGACTTGTTTGTTTACTTATTATAAAGATTTATTTGATTGTTGACTGTCTTTTACTATATTTTCTATTTTTATCACATGTATACTCGCAACAAATATATCTTCTCATAAATCTCGAAATGTTGCGCAGAATTTTAGCCAAATAAAATACTTTTATTTAATTTGTGTGATCGTTGTTATTTTCAGATGATTCCAACATAACACATTTCATGTACACTCACTCAGAAATTTTACAAAAAAATACTATAGAATGACGTTTTATTTCAATTATGAAAATATTGAACTTCATAATGAAATACTATTTTATTATGCAGCATTTTATTTGAATTACAAATGAATTGATAACACCTTTAGAAAAGTTATTTTAAATACTTTTCCCAACTAAAAAAATTCTACTTCTACAATCAGTAAAAACGTATGGCCTGATGATGGTTAATTTCAGGCACGCATATCACAAGTAAAAAGGAAGAAAACTTTACAGGCATTTTAAAAGGTATACACAAATGTATTATATATTTTTATTAATTAATTAGTATTCAACTTTTTTACAAATTAAAGATTATTATTACTCTAGCTATACAAGTGGTTTTTATTTTTTTGATAAAAATTTATGAATAATTTTTGAATTTAATCTGTTCTTAAAGAAATGTCGAAAATCAATTAGATTTTTTGTTGCTTTTGCTTCAGTATCTTAAATTTATTAAACAGAGACTAAACAAATAACAATTATAATAGATAAAATATTTTTTTTTATTTATAAATTGATCGTGTGAAAATACGCATCTTATAAAAAATAGATTTTTAAACAAAGTATCAAAAATTCAGTCGATGTTTATGAATTCTTAAAATATTATTTCGCACCATTGTTAGAGTATAAAAATTTCCAGTGGAATTTAAATTTTGTAAAAACAATCTGTTAACAGAACATAGATAATTGTGCAATTATTTACAATTAATTACCAATAACTTACTGCATTTATTTGTTTTTTTCATGATTTTATGACTTTGAACCTGTTGTGAGCTGTTGAAAGACTTTAAAACATCTTTTTCATATTTACTCACGGAAGAGTTTTTTCTAATAAGTGAATTGTATTTTTTTCAATCCCATCACCAGGCCACAGTAAATTAATAAAATTCATGTGTGTAAAATTCAAACACTTTTGTGTGTTTCAATAAAATTTAATTCTTGAAAATGAATTCAGAATTCCAACAAGCTATGGTGGATTCCTATTTGATGTGATTTTAAGCTACAGGAGATATTTTGGCTTTCTTTTACTTGTTAATGTGATCCTGTTTCTTTTTATTATTAAATGCATATATTCCCTTTTATGGGTCTCTAAAATAGTGAAGCCCTTAACTGAGTTTTTTCAGCTTACTATTAAATAGGGAATTGTTATCACGTTAAGCAATTTAATATTTTTGATGAATTTATTCATCAAAAATATTATCATGAAAAAACATTCTTCAGCGAGTCCCGGTGCAACTCAAAAATATTTCTACACAAATTAAATTAAAATTTTAATTTCCTTGATAAAAGTTACCTTCAGAAAAAACGTATTATTGAGGTTTTTTGCGAACTTTCTATATTGCTTGCTACCTTCACACGCCAATCAGAACAATCGAGGTTATTGAAAAGAAAATTCTGAACATTTACGAAAAGGTACAAGAATCAGAAACTAAAATGCCGCTCAATGTGGTATTCTTTAGGTACGAGAAATATTGTTAATAAGTTACACAAGAAATTTATTATGTACTACATACATTGCAATTTAAATTAGAATAAATATTTAATTAAATTATATTTTTTAATCATTTATAGTTTTTATCCTTATTTTTGGAATTAGGATATAAGGATGTGAGAAAAATTAATTTCATATTCAAGACGTATGATTTTTTATTATTTAATGACTCAAGCACAAAGCATTACTAAAATACATATCATATATTTTCTGATTTATAAGTCTGTGTTTTAATCCTCAAACTTCTTTTTGAAACACTAATGCATTGAATTCAATAATTTAATTGGTTAATATCTAGAAAAGAAATGAACACACGAAATGATTGGTCACCAAATATTTTCATTGAATCATGAACGATCATTTGTAATCATGCACAATCTTTTCAGTTTGCATGAATTTATATTTAGGACACTTTAATCTGTAATATTGTGTTGTTATTAATTATGCGAAAAAATAATGGAACTTAATTTTTTAAGGGAGATAATTCACGTTGTAGTGCAACTAAAAATATTGATTTTAGAAATGCAGAAATAAAGATATTTTAATACATTCAAATTATTTTCATTTGATTTAGTATTTTATAAAAGTTTATTTTATATAAAGTAATTCAGATAGCAATATTCCAATCAAAATAAATTTTAGACTGTAATAATTAATATCATGACTGTACTAAAAGTAATAACACACTATTTGGGAAACATGTTGGGTAGGATACAATATGTAAATTAAGTATTCATTTCATTCGGTAATGAACAAAAAACTCATAAATATGAAGCATTTTGGAAATAAATCAGAAAAAATTATCAAACTTGTACTAAATTATTGATAAATGAAAGGATTTGTAAATACATGAGATCATAAAGGCAGTAAGAACATACACACCTTAAGTATTCCTTAAGAATACCTTAAGTATTCTCTTTAATTATATTTTTCCAAGATCAAAAATAAAATGTTATCGATATTTTATAGTGAAATTCTATATCTTTTTCGAAATTATATTTGTAGATAACAGGGATAGCAGTGGATAGATATTTTTATTTCTTTGGTTTAAATTTACTAAATCTTATTATAAAATAAATTTTGTTGATCTTTATTATAATCAATATAAGTATTAAAATGAGGCTTTATATCGTGAGCTGAATTGTAGTACTGAAATTTCCTAACCATCAGAAAAATAATATTAGGTATACCTTGCTCATTGGAGATGCTCAAAAATATTACAAAAATTTAAAATTTCATTCAATGATTTCAAGTATTGTAGATAAAGTGTATTTCAATGTAACACCAGTGTAACTTGTATTAGTTATTAATTAAGGTAATTTTTCATTAACTTTACATTTGCTTGATCGACATTACCTATAACACCGATAGAAAGGTTGCATTTTGAAAATAATTTTGATACATTTCCTATTAAATTAATCTACATTTCCTGTGATATTAGACACATTTAAGCGCAATGGCAGTGCAGTTTAAACTGACGTTATAGAAGAATAATTAACTGTAAAATGAACTTTAAAAGGTTTTCGATACTTTTTTCTTTGTATCCCTAATAATATGGAGCTGCTGTGTAATTCATATTTTTGTGTTCAAAAGTCCAATCTTATCTGTGCAATAGGTGAAATCTTAAGCAGTTTTATGTTTTTCCATATTTTTATGAAGGAAAATAGTGAAATTAACTGTTTCTCCAAATTCATATTTTTTAATATTTTTCATAAAAGGAAAGAGAAAGGAAATATACGAAGTTTCAACTGTTAAAAATATCAATTTAGAATAAAGATTTTAACACATCATCATTATAATATATAGATATCAAAATAAATCGGTTAAAATAATAAAATATCCAATAATTCATTAGAATAATTTAAATTTAATAAAGTTTCACACTATATTATCTCATTTTTAAAAAGTAAAAATGAATTCCCAAACACAAAATCTTATCTTAAATGTGTTTGATTTTTTGTTTCCCTTGCCTTTTTAATAAAACTATTATTGCTTAAATTTTTAACAAATTGCATTCATTTATTCCTAAACAGCTCCCTAGAATTGGATTATTTAAAAACAATTAATTTTCTACAATCAAGTTTTAAGATAATTTTTTTAATTATAAAACATTTTTATATTTACATTTACATTTATTTAAAATAACAAGTAAATGAAAAATGTAAAATTTCGTAATTGCAGTTCAAAGGATTTGAACAGACTAAATCGATTGTTCAAATCATTTGAAATAATAAGTATAGGCCATTTCCAATAAAACTAATTAAACATGTGTGGCAGCTTGTGTCTAATAAAACATAGCTTTTTGTTTTCATTTTTAAATATGAAAACTACATTCTAACAGAGAAGTTATAAACTATTCTTACTGAAATAACATATAACATTCAGATTAAACTAATTCAACATTAAACAGATTTAATTTTTAAGCTAAAAGTCATCTTCATCATTTTAAGCTAAAAATCACACTTGAAGGAAACTAAATTGAAGTCAACTCTTACAATTCCTTCTTACAATTTTATGGACTATATAATAATAATAATAATAATAATATATATAAAAAAAACTTTTTAAAGATAATTAAAAATAGTTAATTATTTAAAAAATTTTAATTGAAGGCTTAATTTAATCTTATTTTCAGGGCATTCGAAACAAACTATTCGCAAGTGTTTACAGAAATATTATTGAAAATGTCACATTCAAATCTAAATTTTAAATTTAATCTCTATATATACATAAGTTCTCGCTTATTATGGATAATTGAATTAAAATATCCAGATCATTTCTGAGTAAATAATAAAGTTCATTACTTTTGAAACTCTAATGAACTCATACAACATTGTTAAAAAAATTTCTGACTACTTACATATACCAAAAAAAAAGTTTATAAGTCAATTAGATCCTACAAAGACTTTGAAAATTGTATTTACTTTTCGTAATAATGTACTTAAATAATATTTGAAAATATCATATACTCCTTAATTAATGATCATCCTTTAAATATAAATAAATTAATAACTCTATAAATTACATATCATTTTCGATTTTTAAAAATAATGATTTATTTTTCAAAATAAATGTTCATGAAAATAAAGAAAATTTTAAAATAATTTGTAATTTTAAGTATTTTCGCATCCAACTAGTCAATAAGATGTCCTTAATACGAATAAATTTAATTGTTTTCAATTTTTCTATCAAATTCTTCAGTTTGCTCATGGAATTTATTACTATATAACTAATTAGTTAAAATATATATTAAAACATTACAACCTGTGTGTATTTAAAATATTGCAATACATATTATAATTTATATTTCTTAAATATCTCAAATAATAGATCATTAAAGTACACATCATCGAAGCATGATATGTGTTTCGAAAAAAGAAGCTTAAAATAGCTTAAAGTAACCCGTTTTATGATTCTCTAGAAAACGCAAATGGATCATTATCTTAATAACATTGTTTTAATGACATTTACTTAATAATGACATTCTAAGAAAATCATGAAATATAAAAAATACACAATTTTGAGTTCAGCCAAATCTTTTTAAGTTAATTTGGATATTTTTATCACAAGAAATATATGTTAGAAAAAACTAGTGCATATCTTATATAATTATTAATGAATGTTGTTCAATTTTGAACAATGTTACACACAGAAGAGTTCTGCAAGTTTATCAATAATTACATAAATAAATTATTTTTTATAATTTCATAATATTTGGCTAAGCGTTATCATTGAAGTTTAAACCATAACTGTGTAATCCATATAAGACATTTAAACAATTTATTTATAACTATAAAACTTAGAATGCATTTAATTTTTAATTGATATACATTTGGGTTCATCTAGGTGCGACTATCCTAGGATGACAGAAGAAAGCTTTTTGAAAGCGAAAGTTTTCCTGCTTAAAGCGGAAGTTAGCAGCTTTTCAGAGTGGAAAAGCAAATGATTTCAGGAATCTTTAATTGGCATTTATGAAAACTTGTCAATCACTTAAATTTTATGAATATTTGTTCAGAATCATAGTGGCCTAATGGTAGGAAGTAATTCTGTAGAATGGAAGTTCCAAATTCAACTTCTGTAATTATTGAATAAGGGGAAATGATTGATGCCCCTCATCATGCACCTCCTGTTGCAGTGAATGAGTGTTAAATGCCTGCACCAAGAATTACCCTGAACCACTAATAAAACGTTGAGAATTCTTATAAATACATCAATTTTAATATTTTCACACAAAAATTCATCTGAAAATATATCTATATTAATTATACTTCTCAAATAATGAAAATATTGACATCAATCAACCAACTATGAAATCTTGGCGTCAGCATCAAACAATTTGGAAACCCAAAACAATCAGTCTTTAATCAATCCGACCCTACCAATAAAGTTTTTCTTTTTTGTTCTTCATATATCAATCAATCAATCAATCAGTCAACCATAAACAAATATCATGAGAGTATGCTGTCTTAAATCTTTTTCTTTTTTTTTTAAATAGTTAAGCTGTAAATAAAAAATATTTTTTATGGTCGTCACTGTTTATGTTATGCTTTATTTCAGTCATTGTTAATTGGATATTCTTCACTGGAATTTAAAATCTATTTTCACTGAATACAGAAAATGTCTCGGAAAAGAGTCGTGTATTTTTGGGATCCAGATGTCGGAAATTTTCACTATGGTACGAACTTACTTTACAATGTTATTTTATTTCTATTCATTATAAAGACTAAGTGAATGTTTTTCTCGATTAATTGTTTTGATGGCTGAAATGTCTTGAATGTTCGTGAGTGTCATTTTGTTTTTCTGTCATGTATAAATTTGAGTTTGAAGAAATTAAAAAAAAATAAATTTTATAAAAGAAGGATATTATAAGCACAAAAATTGTATAATTAGATTAACTTCGCTTTATCAAAGTCATTAATGCCAGGCATAAATCAAAACATTTACGCAATTACATTAATAATATAGCGAGAATATCATGTTATCATACTACGTATTTAAATTATCTTTAAGAATATCATCGTGAATTTTGTTTAGTTACAAAAAAGGAAGCATAAGGCGTGCTGAAAAAATTCTATACTGAACATGTACCAAATCACATATTTCGCACACAATTACATTATATATTTCATAAGAGGATCGTTGTGTGTGTGCATTTCTTACAAGATATTTAATGAATTTAAACAGTGTCATAAAAGATAAGAACGAATTATTTTAGATCCATACAAGTTGTATTACAGTAACCTTTTGTATTAACAATATTATTTTATATATTTTATAGAAATTAAGAAAAGAGTAAAATTTATATCCAAATGCTTGAATAGGAAATGACTGAAGTATATGTTTGTGCAATAGTATTAACACCAAACTGTGTTCATTATTAATGTTAAATTCATCCCTTTTGTTCATTATTAATGTTAAATGTGATAACTTACCTTAAAATATAACTTTGAAAATATTAATTTCTAGATTTTACAGCATGAAATTTTATTCAATTTGTACTAATAAATATTCAAAATTTTATTTTTAAATATTAATTACTTTGAAATTATAATCTTCAAAATTACACCAAATATCAAAGTTAAATTTTTTTAAAAAAAAAGAAATATTTTTCAATAATTATTTTTTATTATTTAAATTTGTGTATTTTTGATGCTGAAAAATATTTCTGTAATGTTATACATAAGTATTTTATTTGTTTTATATAACATTAAAGATTTAAGACTAAATTTAATTGCTCTCTGTAATTTTAATTTTTATTTTGCGCTATAAGAAAATTTAGCTTTAGATACAAAAATTGAACATTATTGCTGCTGAATATATATATATATATATATATATATATATATATATATATATATATATATATATATATTATACTGAGTAAAATTAATTTATATTTCCTTGTGGCAAAGATGAAAGAAATATAACATTTAATCATAACATTGATGATGTCTATATGATTGAAATTGCTGAAAATATTACAAAAGTTGAGTTTATCAACATGTAAATAAAAAATATTGTTTTATTAAATTGAATGATATTGGGAAGATAATATTCACTTGATTTTTTTTAAGATTGTTGAATCAGTGTTAAGAATATCAAAGGCTAAATAAAAGATTCTACTGAGAAATTTTATACACATTTTTTTCCAAATTTAAAATAATTATTTTTTATTTCATTTTGGGATATTTTTCATTTCAGGATATTTTTGTATTAAAATATTAGATTAATTAAATTGCCTCTTTAAAAAATTCCATATAATTTAGAAAAATAATTTAAATCTGACTTATGTTACTTTAATGAGTTTAATGAGAATAAATAATAACTACTGAATTCTTATTAGAATAAATAGTTATTAATATTTTTTCTGTTTATAATCATAGATAACTATTCATCTTCCTTTTATAAAATAAAATAAATTTATATTTTCCTAGGTATATATTCTTTTTCTAATTCTTATTAATTTCATAACTTTATTTATAAATATATTTTCTAAAGATTGCATTTTATTCTGTCATTAAGTATAATTTAGTAAAGTTTACTGTGAAAATAAAGGAAATAATAATGATGTTTAAATCATAATTAATAAATTGTTTATCATTTAATGATCCAATTTTTTCATTTTTGTAAAATCATTTTCAGTTCTTTGTTATTGAATCTCCCATTTCCAATTTTCTTTTTAAACATATTGATTTTGTGAAATTTATTCCATAAATGGGTAATGATAAAGATAATTAAAAGGTTTTAAGCAATTATGAGAACTTAATTTTATATGTAATCAAAAGAAATTGCTTAGCTACTAAAACAACCTTAGGCTCTTTAAAAATCTACTTATAAGAATAAAAAGTAATTTGAAACTAATTTTTACATGTAACTAGTAACCAGAATGGGACATAAACCTAGCAAATGAATAGCTATCACATTGGCCTCCAATTCAACAATCCATGCATTTAATTCCTTAATCAGATATGTTATTTATTGTTGTTTTCATCATTTCACTTTGAATCTTGGTTAAATTATTTTCAAATGCAAAAAATAATTAAAATTTCACATTTATAATAAAAATAAATATTTTCAAGTAGTATTCTGATTTATTTGGAGAAAAATGTTATAAAATTTTAATTGAAGGAAAATTTAATTTTTAAAAGTAAAATTTATTCAATTTGACCTAGTGTAATCTGAGAAGAAAATTTTTTAGTAGAAGTTTAACTAATTAAAAAAGTTACAATGTGTTAACTATAATGTGCTAGAGTTAAAGACTAATTTTAAAATTAGAATTTTAGTATTTCTATAATGTATATGATATTTCCTTACCATATTACTTTAAATATTGAATCTCTCATTTAAATATTTTCTTTTACAAAGAAAAATCATAAAAAAAGTACTGACTAATTTATGTTTATTTATAAACACACACTGAATTTCAACAATTTAAAGAGAGTATTAAATAGTTTGAAATGCAGCAGTTTAAGAAAAGAGTTGCCTAAAATCTTTTAAGAAGGATTTTTTTGGATTTTTAAAAGTTTTTCTTATTTTTGTAAAAAAGAAATCTGTTTTCCCTTCTAAACCAAACTGCAAATTTCCAAATGAATTTTCATATGCTTTTAAATGGAAATTAAATATATTAAATTAAAATTGTAATTTGCTAAAAAGTTACTAAAAGAGGAGTAAATTTCATTGCTGTCTTCTAAATATTTTAAAAGTGAAATCATCCAAATAAAAGTTGGCTCAGTTTAGTTTGTCACACTCTACTGTCATTTTTTAGACTTTACAGTTAATAATTACCAACTTACCAGGACCTACAGTCATCTAAATAAAAAAGTACCCATAACTGAATGAATAACTGAACTACTATTGTAAATCTAAAATATTGTATGATAAACATAAGTTCTTTATTTTTGATAAATTTGTAATATTTTTCTTGATCTAGCTTGCTATTCTTGATGTTTTTTAATTGTTAAATTGTTATCAAATAAACGCTTATTTACAAAAAAAAGTCTATAAATTGATAAAACAAACCGAAACTTTTAAAGTAGGAAACATTAATGTTGCAAAGTAAGAGAAGAAATTCTTTGCTTTATTTTGTCTTTATTAATTTTTTTTTTCCTTCTATTCTAACTCAAAGTTAGAACCATACAACTAAATCTTAAATCTATGTAGGCAAAACTTTCAATTCATTTTTGTTTATCAAGAACTGCTAAATATAATTACCTTTATGTTTATATTTTTCTATTGAACTTTGTAAAAATTATTTGCTGAACAATCTGCTTTGCATGAATTTTTAATAATTTTTTACTTTGCTGCCTTTTATATTGTAGTTAAAATAAAAAAAAGTCATCAAATTTCTTAATTATATAACTTAAATATTAATAATTTTGCTACATCTTAACCCAATGAATCATTTGTAATCATTTGCATGTTATCCTTTATCAATATTATGTGTTAAATACAATTTCTATTTTATCTCTTTAATGATTTACTGATATATATATATATATATATATATATATAT
>JAPDSC010023927.1:348806-361546 GCA_026290005.1 Latrodectus geometricus
TTGATTTTGAATCAATAATGAAATTATAAAAGATGTCACATTTAAGAATTTATGCTGTTTTTATTTAATTATTACATGCCTTTCTTATTATAGCAAAGAGAAAATTTTTGTTTTCTAATCATTTTGAGGTTCTGTGTATTAAAATCAAATTTTGCTGGAAAAAAATTCAGTCATTTTCTAAATAAAGTATGTGTTTCTATTGAGTAGTTATTATATTCTGATTTCTGTATTAAGAAATAAAAACGTTTAAATTACTTTTTAAGTCTTATTTACAGCAGCATGAATAATTTATTTCATAATAAAATTTTCCCTATTACATTTATTCTGTTAAATTAAAAATTCTTGATTATTTTCTTAATGTGTTTGTGTGAAAAAGTAATTCTTTGCAAAATGATTTTGTATCACTTTTATTGCACTAAAGCTATGTATGCTTGTAATGTAAGAATTTGAATTTCTACAGATATGCTATTCTGTGTGAGGAGAATTCTTCTACCATATTATGTATTTTGTTGTTACTTGTTAATATGTATCCTATCAAAAAAAAAAAAAAAAACATAATAATAATTTTTAAATTTTTTTATTTTGTGTATTGCTTATTTTTTCTTCAAGTATTTTATGATAAATAGTTTATTTTTCATTTTTTTTATATACATTTTTTGATTAAAATTTATGATAAATATTTTTTTCAGTATTTGGAATGCATTGTGAAATCAGTAACAGAAAACTTAAAGTGTCTCCAAGGTGCTCCAAGTGTTCAAATGCAAGATGTTCCTGAAGACTTCTTACGCCTTAAGATGGAAGAAGAAGAAGAAAAAGATCCAGATGTGAAAATAACGCCACAAGAAGAAGAAATAAAGTAATATTTTAATGTTGTATCTACTGTGTGTGTGTGTGTGCGTGCGTGCGTGCGTGCGTGCGTGCGTGTGTGTGTGTGTGTGTGTGTGTCAAATTAATTAAATGGTTATCATATTACCTATCAGTTCAGCAGTTTAATTCTTAACACAAGCAGGAATATTTAGTGTTTTGAAATCAAATTTCAGCAGTAGGTTCTAGCTAAATTACCACTTGTTGGCAAAATCAGCTATGATATATGTGTCAGCAATATTGTACAATATACATATAAATACACAGATATGCATATGATTTTTGGAAAAAGAATATCCAAATGTTAATATATATAAATTAAGTATTTCAAATTGAAAGAAACTTAACTAATATTTTCATTATTAAAATATTATGTAATATTCAGTATTAATTATAATCAATATTAATAAAGTGCCAAATTACTAGTATTTTTTTCAGCCAATGAGTCCTTAATACAGCTTTCAAGGAAAAATTATATTTCAAATAAAGATAACTGTTGTCTTAATAATTTTAAATAGGCAAATTCACTATTTTTAAAAAATAGAAATTGCAAATTTTTATGCAAGCTCCCAGGTGCCATCATATTATTTAATAATATGCTTAAAAATTTTTTTTTTTTTTTTTTTTTTTTTTTTTTTTTTTTTTAAATGAGAATAGTGATTTTTATATTTATGATCACAGTTCAGAGGTACATTATGCCTAATATGAAATAATGTTAGTAAAGATAATTAATTTCTTATTATGAAATTTGATGGCTATGCTCTTCATTGTTCTTTCTTACAATGAGATAGCTGAGCTAACAACCAAATGGTTTGCACTCTTGCCTTCAATTCAACAGTTAGGGGGTTCAAATCCAACTTCAGCTTTAAATGTTTCTACTAATTTGGAATTCATTTGAAACAGTAGGTCCTTGTCTGTTAATCCTTGTGTGCACAAATAACCATTGAGCGACAAATAAATCATCCTAAAATTAGATGAACATTATTGCAAATACCTTCAAATTAACTAACTTCTCAATTAAAATTTCCCTTTTCCTCCCAAAGGTTATTTATGCACAAATATCAGTACCTGCAAAACCACAATACTGAACAATTTTCTTAAATTTTTCTGATCGAGCAGTTAAACTGTCAGTGTCTATTCTGTATATAATTTGACACTACTTTTATAATTTAAATCACAATCCATTATAATATGTTTGCATCATTTTTATATTAATACTTCTTGTACATATGATTTAATTCTTTGTGTATATAAATTTGAATTTAATGCCACATAATTTGAACTATTTGCATTTCTATTTTATTAAATATTTGTGTTACACAAATCAGTAGATTTTACTAATAAATGATGCATAATTTTAAATTTTCCCATCAGATAATCACATGAAAAATTAATAACATTAAAAACATCTTTTTAACAGTAAACATAATATTTTTTTCCAATTTTTTTTATAATATTGTCTAAAGAAACAATGAAAAACTGAAATTTTTTTATTAACATTTTGAATCACAAAAAAGGGTATCTTTTTATGAATATTAGAATGTTTTTTATTTACATATGGTAATTTTATGAAAAAAATAAATGACATGAGATCATCATAAAAATTATATTTTGATGATTTTTTAATAGAAGCATCATTAAAAATTTATCTTATATGCAGGATTTTTTTATCTGAAACAATAATAACTATTGGGAAAATATGTTGAAAAATTTTTAATTTTCAAACTAATCTCGTGGAATTTTTATATTTACATCTTCATACATTCTAATGAAGCAAATTTTAATTTGTTTTGCAAAATGATAAACAAGGAATTTCAAATATTAAATTTACTCTTAGAAAAAGTCAATAGTTTTTATTTTACATTCAATGATATTTGTCTTTGCATACTTTTTAGATCTGCAATATTCATTTATAGATGAAAAGCTAATAAGTCATAATTCCTTACTTTTGAATATCAGTACCTATAGGAGTAACAGCTATAATTTTTTTATGTCAACATGAATACTATATAAGAACATTTTCTTTTGAATAGAAAAAAGCTTGAGAAAAACTCATACTTATTTGGCAAATCATTTTTTTATAGCTAGCAATTTTTATCTGTTATTTTGCTCTGTGATATTATAAATAACTTATGTATTTATGAAAATTTGAAAGTATTTTAACAAATTAATGGAAAATATTTTTTTTCAGAGTGGAACCTGCAAATGAATTTTATGATGGCGAAAAAGATCAAGATGCAGAAATGGCAACAGAAACTAAGCATATAATTTAACATAATTAGGCAAATTTTAGAAATTTTAATATTTGTGACTAAAGTTAAAAACCAGAAAAGTTTTTTTCATATTAAAAATATTTCAATGCATAAATGCAAAGAAACTTGCAGACATTCTTGCACAAAAAACAACTTTTTGTAAAAGAATATTAGAGTTGTTGACAAACATGTGCATCTTATGAAAATGTCATGAATGTAAAAAATTTCAAGGTTAATTCTGGTTAAAGATACTTTTTCAGACTACGTCTGAGGGTTTTAGGAAGCATGTTTTTAATTATTTACAAGGAACATTCTTTAGAAGGAAAAAAACTTTATTCTTATTGTGTCACTACTTCATCTTTTATTAATCATATTTTTATATCTTCCATCAATCATTTTTGGTAATTTTATATTTCACTTGTATATTAGACATAAATAAACTGACTTATATTTGTTTTATATTTTAATTTTCTTTTGACTTACACTTGAGCAAAATGATGAAGTAATATTTTGGGAGTAAAATAAAAAACAAAAGAAAAAAATTAATTCACCAAGATATTGTAATGTATTTTAAATAGTGAAGAAATATATTATGGTGTAAATATTAATGTAATGAATTAAACAGTTTCCCATTCAGTGATGCAGATTATAATTTAATTCTAATAAGTTATAACTGATATGCATCTTGCTTAGTGAATTTCTTAAAAAATGTTTTTTAAGATTTACTTTCATGTAATACATGAATGTAATACATAAGATTTGTTTACATGTATAAAAAGAAGACAACTCTAAGTTCTAGAGTATCAAATATTAAATTTAAGAAATTTGTTTTTGATAACTTGTAAATCAGTTGTTTGAGAATAGCAAGAAACAATTGCTTGAAGAATCATTAGATAGTAACTTTATTAATTCAAATTGTGAATGAACAAATAAGATCTAATCTTAGAGAAGGCCTAGTTGGTTTATTTCCAAGTGAGCTTTGTTACAATTTTCAATCACTAGGCAGCTATCAATACAATGGTGTAGTAAACCTTGAATTTATTATTTGAGGCCATATTATTTACAGAATTGTATACTAAACTTGAATTTTACATAAATAATTTTTTAATTAATAATTTATCAAACAATGTTGGTGTGTTGTTTTATTTACAACAAGCCAGAAGTGGATCACAGACCATAATACATCATTTCTCTATTGATCATACACAACAAAATAAATAAAGCATTAGCTGAATTTAGATTACCTAATGAGGAAAAATAAACTCAGTGGCATGACACCCTGTGGGGCCAAGGCTTACAGTGTTTATATCTGTTTTTGTGACCGAGGGCCTTGGGATTCTTCACAGCAGATGTTCCAGTTAGGTGGTTAGCCTAACAGGAAATCCCCAGTGTTTAATTTCCAAGCATGCTTGGTACTTAGTTTTATCTACCCACTGAGTGATAATAGGCTGTCAATTTTATCTACCCCAAGGATTAAACCTCGGACCTGTGCCTAGGAAGCGAATGTTGAAAACTTTGTGGGAATATATTTTTGAATGAGACGCATTTTTCATATTTTTAAACATATTCTTTTATAGATAAGTGTTTTATTTTTTAGCGAATTTCCCTTTTTTAACGTCAATGAGAAAAAACATGAAACCAACAGAGATGCGAAAAATAGTACTTTTCAAAAAAAAAATGTTGACAAAATAGAAAATTGCAGTTTTGATGTAAGCAAATTGTTTTATATTGAGAGAAACTATGGTTTAGGGACCAAAAAGTTGTCAGTTTTGCTTTTAAATTCAAATTTAAAACTAGAGCTGATTTTTTTCAATTATAAATTAATAATAAAATTTTATTGAGATAAAATTTGTATTATAGTTAAATCCTATTTATATAATAATAATATTTATATATATTATTTTAAATAGGATTTTACTATAATACATATATATATATATATATATAATGTAGTAAACGAAATACATTTGCCTTTTGATAGTTAAATAACAAGTGGTAATCAAAATAATGGAATATTTGTAATAAAATAATGGTGTGTGTGTATATATTTATATACAGTATATGGTTGCTTTTTTAAAGTTTTGTAAGTCTAGTTTATCGTAAGTAAAACATTGGATGTTTCAGATTTTTCAAAGAAGCCCAAATTGTAGAAGCCTGTTCTTCTTCTTGAGCTTGTTAGATATGTGGCATCTCTGCATTGTTGCATTTTGTACCATGCTCCAAGCCCAATTTTTTCCATTGTCTCGGGTCACCTACTTTGTTTATAAAGTCTGATAGGCCCTCAATGGAGTTTAGGTGTAACTCTTTAGGATATGGATTACCTAGAGTAGTGAATCTTGTAACGGCAAGAGCATCACACTCATATAGGATATGATAAGCTGATTCTACCCCTGCGTGGCATTTCCTACAAATTGGTTCCTGTTTAAAAAGTCCCATTGTATGAAGGTGTTTCCTGAAATGATAGTGCCCAGTAATGAAGCCTACAATTGCTTGAGTCTTCAATCTTAGGAGTCTTAGAATTTCAGATGTAATTTTCTCAGATGAGTTGAAAATAATACTTTTTGCATGTTTCTGTCCAGGAGAATCACACCAAACTTTGTTCATCTGCTGTTTTTCCCATTTTTGAATGGCCTTCCTTGTAGTCTTCATGTTGATCCCACAAAAGGGTTCCATTCTTATTGGATTGAAAGAGGATCCCTGTTTTGCAAGTTCATCAGCTCTTTCATTACTTTCTATTCCTATATGCCCTGGCACCCAAATAAGAATAATTTTATTCCCATTTGCCAGTTCCTTAAGGAGATTTTTGCATTCCATATCAATTTTTGATATGACTTGGAATGAGTAGAGAGCCATCAATGCAGCTTGACTGTTGCTGAAAATAAGAATACGCTTACCTTGGTATCCCTTCTTTAAATTTATCTGCCGACAGTTGGCGATAGCAAGAACCTCCACCTTAAAGACAGTGGCATGTTCCCCAAGCCCTTTATAAAGGCTGAATCTTGGTGCCACGCCATAGACCCCCAGTCCTGAGAGGTTGCCTTTTTTTTATCCATCAGTAAACCAGATAAGATCATTGCTTTTTATTTCAATCATGCTATTTTTCCATTCTTCTCTGGTAGGAAAAACTGGCACAGCTTGTCCTTTTTGGACCTTGCACCATAAAACCCAACCAACCTGGTAGGAAAAACTACCTCGAATGGTCTTTCAAACACGTATGTTCTTTCCATGTTGTCTGAAGGCATTTGGAGAGTTGGGTGGTTGATTTTTTTGGTAATAGTAGTATGACCTCCAGAAGAGGGCTTATCACACCACTGATTTTGCAATTTCATTCTATATGCAGTTATTCTGGCAGCGCTGCATATGAAGATATCTAGTGGAGTCAGGTCCAGAATTGCCTCTAGTGCTGTGGACATCGCACCTGTGTTACACAGGCAGGCCAGTTTTTGCAGACTTCCTAGCTTGTCCTTCAGTTTTCTGTTCCACCTTACACCACCATATCACAGGTGCATATGTAAAAGTAGGCCTGACAAATGCTGTGTACATCCAAAACATCATTTTTGGCTGTAGACCCCAGTTTTTACCAAGCATGTGTCTGCATGTCATAATGCATTTTTTTGCCTGATTGATTTTGTAGCCAACATGTTTATTCCAGGTAAGTTTTTGGTTGAGAATCAAGCCCAGAAATTTCATTTCAGAATCAACGTTGATTTCAACCTCAAAAAGTTTTGGGATAAAGAATCCCTCCCTTTTTATTTTTCTTGTGAGTGGTATAAGGTTGGTCTTCTGTGGATTTATGTCCAAATTCCTTTCCTTACCCCATTTGCCTACATAACTTAGATCATTGTAGAAGCCTGTTAACTGGAAGAAGTGTGATGGAAACTTTTCCAACTTTTACATGTTTCTAAACATACACTGTCTGAGATCATGATGACATACACACAACATGGTGAATAACCAAAGCAAAATAGTTGACAAAAAGAGAAGCTCAGAGAAATAAATTGATGGGTTGTTGAATCAAATTTGATTTTTTTTTTAAAAAAGCAAACAACTGCAGCACTAAATCAGCATCCAGTTTTCTCAGTATCGATGATACAGTTCACTTTCATAGAGCATTTACTGTAGAGCAGCATTCCCCAAGCCACTTTCTACAGATGTTAATTTAAAACGTCTTAAGTGGTGTCACACTCAAAAGCTGATCGATTGACGTGGCAGAAAGTAATATATTCTGACGAGCACACTTTCTTCCACAGAACATGTAGAAATTTAGAGTATATCTGCACAAGCATATAATCATGATTGTCTTCCTCCAGCTGTCAAGCATGAAAGTAAATTTGTCATATGGGCAGCTGTGTCGTGTTTTTCTTCTGAACCAATTGTAATCCAGGAAAAAGGACATTGGAGAAATGTAAAGGGAAATTTTAGCTGACTAGGTCCATTCTAGAATGCAAACTTTGTTTCCTACAGCAGCTGGAATTTTCCAGAATGATTATACAATTATCCATGCTGCTGGACTTAACCAGTAATGATTTGATAAACACAAGGATAAAGTTAAACATCTACCTTCGCTCACACAATTATGCAACCTCAATGTAATTTAACCTTTGTGGTCTATTTTTGAGCGTTCAATATGGAAACGATATCCTCTACTGGTATATCCAAGAGCTTTCACAATATCTCTATAAAGAATGGTACAATATTTTTCTAAATACTATTTAGCACTTGTATGAATTGATTCTTAGTGAATCCAAGCTGTATTACATGCCACACACTGGCGATCTTTCACCATACTAATAAATAATTCTTTATAAATGTAGCATTCCCATTATTTTGATAACCACCTATATATTCTAAATTCATGATTAGGAGCTGTGATGATTGGAATTTAAAATAGGTTTGAGGATGCACGTGCTTTCAAAGTGAAGACCCACAAGGTGCTTCAGAAAATGCCATCAATTATTTTCTCTTGTAATTAAAAATAAAATAATTTGTGACCAGTTGTTAAAAATATTACTAAGTTGCTCGTGCATAAATAAAAATATTCATTGTTTCACGAAAAAGTTAAAAATGAATATTTGTACTATAAATATGTCATAGTTCTAAGAAGATTAAATATAGATACTGTAAATGTAACATTACTTCAAATAAATAAGAAATATGATGATTTAATATGCAAATATTTTACTTCAAACAATGTTAATTTAGATATAAACTGGAGATGATAAAACAAACTGCATGAACAAAAATCAAGTTTATTAAATTTAACAGATGTAAAATAAATTTTACCTTCCTAAATGCTTATTTATTTTAACATAATGAAAAGAGAATTTAACTTATATATGAATGCAAAAACAAAATGAAACACTAAAATTTGTTGCATTTTTCATGAGATCAATGGACAATTCATTGATGAATATTTAATTTCATTTTTAAAATATTAAGTCACATAAATCAATGTGCATTTTGAACTTATCTATAATATCATGCTGGAATTCCATATTCATCAACAATTTAACAAAGCATATTGTATAAGATTGATGCACATGCCATTGTTGAAAATTTAAACTGATAATTTTTAGACTTAATATGTAAATGTCATGCTATATTCTCCCAATTTAATCATAGTAAAATAAAAATTGTTAAATCCTATAATAAATTTAATATTTTGCTTAAAAGTTACATAATACTAAGTAATATTACTCTTGATATCAAATTTTTCTTAGTTCATATTGATGAAGATGTGATTTTTTTTAAAGGGCAAAGTGAATTCAAGTGAAAGATAAATTTAAAAAAATCACATTAAAGAGTTTTTGTACACACAATAACAAATTAAAAATTCTTTGATCAACTGTTTTATTATGAAAATTTATATGCATATAAGAACTTAAAGCTAAAGGTTATTTAAAAATTTTGTAATTTGTCTCACATTTTTCACTTCTCTATAAATTATTTCCATTTTTTTTTTTTTTTTTTTTTGCTTTATACGAGTTTGATAAGATACTTTCATCAAAATTACACAATAGTATAAATTGGGTGTACGATTTTGGTTGACATAACAAGATTGTATTACTTATAAAGTTTAAAAACAATTTAATTTTAGATATTGAAAAAGGAAATATCCATTCTTTGAATAAATTTTATTTCCCAAAAAATAACTTAAAATTAGATTTCTGCAATAAAAAATTACCAAGTCAAATAAATGTCTATAATTACTATAGTATATGCAATAATATTGTAACTCTTTTCTCTTTATATCAACTTCAGTAATTTTAAAGACCAAAATAATGTCAGTTATTTGAATTTTTGAAACTTGATTAACAGTTAAATTATTGAAATAGAATTTTTTTTAATAATTTTAATGGAAATTGGGTATACTAAGCACTGCTCAAATGAACAATTCAGTTATTTCACTATATTGAGGTTCAACTGTTATAGTTATAATTACTTCACTTTAGTAATCGGAATGTTAAAAGTTTTCAATGATTAAAATACATTAAATAGGAAGAAAAATCAATTTTTTCCAAGACAATGCAATGTTCATAAGATTTCATGTCACTCAACACAGTTATTTTTGAGACACTAGAGTGTATTTGATGGGATCTACAAAATAAATATTTGTTTTCTTAAATATGGGGTGACACAAACATTTAATTAAATGAAACTTTTTAATAATTTATTTGGAATGTTATGTATTGTAAAAACAATCATCGCAAGAGGTGTCAATTTCTTATTAATTCCAAATAATCTTATTTTCCCATGAGGGCTAATTGGACCACTACATATTAACAGTTAAACATTCAAGTTATGAAAAAAAAAAGTGCAAATTACTTTCTTAATTTTCACTAGTAAAGTCATGCTAGTAAAACTTAATTGTTTTGCAGAAGAAAAGACTAAGTTCATTTAAGTATTGTATAATACCAATAAGCACCAAATCCAAATTATTAAAATGTACTTAGATTGTGTTTTATGAGAGTAATATTCATTACAAAAATCGTTATAAAGAATAATCATTCAATATAAATTATTGTGTGTGTGTGTGGCTACATTCTATAAATGTAATATATTTAAGACTTAAAGCATTTTTTCAGAATACACTCTTTATAGATTCATATATCATTGTATTAAATTTACTTCAGTTGTGAAATTATAATGAATAAATAGCATTATTAATCGATTTAATAAAAAATATTTGACAAAAAAAGTGCTTTCAATACTCATTTTGAATTTTAAACTACAAAATTTTGCCTTGAATAATAAGATTAAATATTCAATAATGACATTTTATAACGAATAAAACCAAATTTGGCAATCATTTTTACTGCATGAACATGTGAATAAAGAAAACGGGTTTCACTAGCTTTTTACTATATTCCATCTTGTAATAGTTACTTACCACAGCTAGATGCAGGTGATAAACAAAAACAATTGATTTTTTAACATAAATATTTAACTCCAGTTGCCCTAATAACATATTAATTTTCTGGCACTGAATTGTTTACTTAATCATTATCTTGCTGATAATAGATTCATTATAATTTAAAATTAAATTACTAAAATTTAAAAAATATAAGTTTCTTTTCTTTTTATTAATGTTATAAGAGCAAAAATGTTTAATAATACAATGACAAGAATTTAATTATGTGTTGAAGTATTGTGTATTATACATATATTTCCTATTTTAGAAAAAATATTTTGATGAAACAATATGCTTATATTGTGTATTTAATGTAAAAAATACAGTTAAAACATGAAAAATAAAAAAGTTTAAATATTCATGAAATCTTTATTTTGAAGATTACATAAATATATCCGGAATTAAACATACACAAACACCATATATATACAGTTGCAAAGCAATTTAAAAAATAATCCATGCACTTTAGAACTTTATTTCATCCAATAACAGTTTTTATATTTTAAAAAAGCATTTAAGTAATTATTAGCTAAATATTTATACAAATTAACTAAAATATTCATATGCATAAATTGCAATATATTTTAATTACAATATATAAACATATATACTCATCACATTAATAAATTGTTGAAATAATTTTTTAATAAATATATGAAAACCAAAAAATTTAAAGACAATTATCCAGTTAATTTCAGTCAACTATAAAATTTAAAACTTTGTAGCTAAAACACAATCTTGTATACATTCCATGCACTAATTTTAAATATACACTCAAGTTCAAAATAATTTTTTGGGAAGACACCGAATCAATTTTTTTAACTAAAAAATAATAAACTTCAAATACCATGCGAGAATATTTTAATATAGAATAAATTTAATATCACACAATTAGTTGGTCAACTTTATTCTTATCATAAATTAACTTAAATTACAATTTGATATGCATTTAACATACTTGTTTACAACTGCATTATTTTTTGACTTTTATATTAAAAAGGTTGAGGCCAAAACTATCTCTTACAATAGAATAAATTTACATAATATGAACAGGTGATTTTTAATTTTAATGACCAAATATTTGTACAATAAAATGTGACTTTTAAATTAAAGAGAAGCATTGTATTAGAGATGAAATTGTTAAAATCTTCAATTTTCTGCCCCAAATACTTTATATCTGCAAAAGAAAATTTTTCAAGATATTACACGATTTGATTGCACTATATCGATAAAAATAAATAATTCATTTATTTATAGAAAAATAAAACATAAAAGAACTTTTTAATTACTATGTTGAAATACTTTTAAAATATTTATTCCAACATCCCTTTCAATATATAATAAACTTTCTGCTATTGAATTGTTTAATAAAAACACAATCTTACATTTTCAATGTCTTCATCTCCACTAACTTCATCAAATTCAATAATGTTGTCATCCTCCTCTTCTTCTCCAAAGTTAACAGTGTCATTGATTTTAGCTATAGAAAAATCACAAGTTATAATTTTATACAAAAAGTTAAAATACTTGTGTGTGATGTATTATTTTAAAATGGAAGTATACAGATTATGTATTTAAAATACTATTAAATTATAAGTCAAGTCTTTGAATAAATGCAATTTTAATAAATTCAACTACAAAGATTTAATAAACAGTATACAATTTAAGATAATTTTTTATAGATACATTATAATCATTCATGGGGAAAAAGAACTACGTGAATACAGCTAATAAAAACTAGCAAAGACTTTTAAAAAAAAAAAAAAAAAAAAAACAGATTCCAAACTACTAATAATCACATCCAAAATGAGTCCAGCTGAAAAGCATTTTAAATAAAAACCAGTATTCATTATTTAATCTATTTATTTGGACAATTAGCACTATTTTTTAAATTTAATTAAATAAAAATTTTTTGAAGAATTCCTAATACTTAAATAATTTTTCAAAACACAGCTGGTTTGCTTGTAAAAGTGTAATTTCAATGGCTAATTTAACTTAAATCCTTTAATATAATTCACCCCTCAAAATTAAAATATAAGAAATAGTCAACCTTGGCAATGAAATAGCAGTATACAATAATTATTGAGGAAGCATGTGTACAGCATATTTAAGGTAATTAAAACCTTCATCTATATGCAAATCAATTTTAATGTATTTTCAATAAACATAAAATATATTTCTGTATAATACTGTTCAATTATATACCACATTTG